>JACXGK010011388.1:0-16125 GCA_016801125.1 Novumbra hubbsi
AACCCAGTCCAGACTAGTTGTGTTCTAATACACTAGCACATTACAGAACTTTAACCCAGTCCAGACTAGTTGTGTTCTAATACACTAGCACAGTCCAGGACTTTAACCCAGTCCAGACTAGTTGTGTTCCAATACACTAGCACATTACAGAACTTTAACCCAGTCCAGACTAGTTGTGTTCTAATACACTAGCACAGTCCAGGACTTGAACCCAGTCCAGACTAGTTGTGTTCTAATACACTAGCACATTACAGATTTTAACCCAGTCCAGACTAGTTGTGTTCTAACACACTAGCACAGTCCAGGACTTTAACCCAGTCCAGACTAGTTGTGTTCTAACACATTGGCACAGTCCAGGACTTTAACCCAGTCCAGACTAGTTGTGTTCTAACAGACTAGCACGTTATAGAACTATAACCTATTCCACAATGGCTCATTTCAGGCTGGCGTTCCAAAGACAAGCACAAACAATTGCGCACATTGTGGTTTAAATTGTGTGAATGTTTAAAGGCCCAACACAAACATAAACCTGCCTTTTCCATGGCTAATATTAGTTGATAACAGATCTGGTAAGATACACCTGAACATCTGTAAAGTACCCCTAACCACCTCACTGTAGCAATACTCACACAACCACTAAACCCCAGTTCATCGACCAGCCAACCCGAAGCAAGTCCAGGTACTCTGGGTGCCACACAATTGGATTTGTATTTATTTTCTTTATAGGTCCAAAGACTGAGGTGTTTTATGCCGGGACCCGCAGGGCCCCTTTCAGGAGGCGTAGACCAGCGTGGCCGGCCCCTGACCACAGGTATTGATCGGCAGAGACGGGCTGGCTGTGGCAGCCTTGCCCACGTAAAGCCCTGATCCCAGCCTCCGCAGGCGAGGAGATGAGGCCTCTCCGTGTAAGGAGGTGTCCATGAACAGAGGAGACCGCCGAGACCCAAAGGAGAAATGAAATCATCCCATCTCATCCTTCAGGAGGCAAGGTGGCCACTTAACGTACAATCCGTTTGTGAGAGGAAATGAAACAGCGAGATAACTGGTGGGACGTAGAGGCGGTAAATGAGAGCGTCCTGGCACGGATGTCCTAGCGGGGCCACGCCCTGACGCGCTCTGTGCTATCTCTGTCTGGGAGGCGGGGGACGGGGGGGGGGCGGAGGGAGGTGATGCTCAGCGGCCAGGGCTCTCGGAGCGCCACGCTGGACAAGCCCGGGCACTAATTGCCGGAGAACGATGGCGCATATCAAGTGCAGGAGGCATGGGGCTTTCATTTGAGAGAAGGAGAATCGATGGAGAAGCGTGTTCTTTCCCCAGCCTAGGAGGCAGGGGGTTAGAGGCTCTCCCGGTCCATCCCCACGCCCCCGGTGGCCACACACACCAAAGTATTAACCAGAACCTTACTGGATCTCGCCGAACACACTGGATGAGAGAGTTTAATAAACAGGAGCGGCGTGGTGGAACAGGGGTCCCCACAGGAAGCCCATGGACACCCGGTAATCAGGGCAGAGATGGGCCGGCGGACACAAAGACAGGCTTGAAATGAAACGCGGGGTGGGGGGGGTGCCACACAGCGCCACTGTCAGCCGGGACCCAACCACCACCGGAGCCCTGCTCCCTGCGCCGGCGTCATTAACGCATGCCTCATTAAGACGTTTCCCCGGAAAACTAATTGAAAGACGGATTAAAACCAAAATGAAGAGAAATGCGTGTCAGGGCGCCCATGTGCACTTCACAAACCGCCGGGGCCGGCCAGGAGACGGCTTCCCATAATTAACTGCAGACTATTTATTTTATCCTGACGGTATAAATTTGAATTCAGACACACAGATTATATTAGGGCTGTCAGCCATGCGGAACTGCTCGCGGGACGTGCAGAATATTTTAAGGATACAAAAAGGACTGGAGAGGGGGCGAAGGAAACAGAGAGTGGGGGAAAGGAGGTATGGGGTTTGGAAAAGCAAACACTATTTAAATGCACACGGGGAGATAACATTTTCCCCACGAAGCATGTGTTTATTCAAGCATTGACACAGCTAGAGGATAAACAACAGGAAGAAGAAAATACAACAACCTCTAAACAGACTAGCAGTGTTATCATTTGAAACAATGAATTACTTCAGAAAGGGTTTTAATTCCTTGCTCAAATCTCCATTGCCAATTGCTGTCTAAATACTCCAAATAACTGAAAATGCACAGACACTAAATAAGCCAATGATGGCTAAATGACATGGCACTATCCAGCATCAGTCAACGTATGTTTTACTATCTCTCTCTGGAACTCTGACAGTCTGACAGCACCATGCTAGCTTCTGTACATCCGCTCCCAGTCTCCTGTCTTGCCATCTGGGCAAAGCGCTAGCTAAACACTGCCTCCCCGTGGGCACTTTTGCCAGGATGGCACAACGCCAGACACACAAGCCCTGCCACACAGGTTTGGCAGAACAAGGCTCCCCTGTGATTGTATCACCACACTTCTCCCTCCATTAGGCCCCCACAGCCCCAGTCCTCCCTTCTCTATTCTCCAGGAGAGCTGGGAACAGCACCATGGAAGCACACCCTTTAACCAAGCTCTTCAAAATAACTGGCTGCTATAGTTCCAGTGCCAGGAACAAAATAGTACAGTCATGTACCAAATAAAACTGCCTTTCAGCATGTTGCCAACATTCTATCCTATGGTAAGACGAACACTGCCCTGGAAGATAGAAATATATTTATTTAACGGAAAGCTGATCACATTAGATAGAATGGCTGGTGTACTTCAAGGGGAAAAGGCATTTATTGCTTGTGAACTCCAACTTGGTCCGGTAAGTCACTCCAATGTAGACATTCCATGTAGCTAATAACCCTCAAACTCGGGCCACCCTGTATTACTGGATGTTTCTAGCGGTTGGATGACTGTAAATGCACTGCAAAACCACTATTAAATATACCCTTTTGTTTAGCCCTCCACTGACTTTTATAGAAATGTATGCCCGTTAAACAGTAAAAAAGTAATGTAGGGACATTTTGTGGCAAACTGCAAATCCTGAAATTCAACGTACTCAATTAATATCCTTTTTATTTCACCGCAAGCCAAGCCAGATAGTTGGCTTTCTTGTATTATTCTTCACATCAAAAATGATATTGTAATTGAGCAATGAAGTATTAAGAGTGATAAACAGGGAAATTGACCGATAATATGGGAAAACAGAACAACCAAAAGGAAAACACACAGACACGCCACTAAAACATGACTTGACAACCTAACAACTCCAGCCTACGAATCGAGCCAGAGCAAACATCACAATACACAGGCTTGGGAGATCATTGACTATGGAGAATCTTGTCACTGCACAAAGGACAACCCAATGGGGAAGAAGAGGCAGTGAATCAGACATGAAGAAGTATACTGCACATCTGAAATCTAAATGCAACTAGCAAGACGGGAGAGACATTTAGCTCTGCCATCAAGGATAGTGTCCCATTTAAAAGCACTTACGCTTTAGACTGAGTGCACGAGAAGAGGCTTCTGAATGCGTCCAAACACGCACAAGTGGGTACGCACACAAACACTGAGGGAGCGTGACATGTCTGAGATGTTGTCCTGATGAAAGAGCAGAAAAGCTGTCTCTATTTCCTCCCCTCCCTCTTCCTATTGTGGTGCATTAAGTCAGTCTTTTGAGGACAGAAATGTTAAAACAAACCCGCATAGCTGAGCCAATCAATAAACAGCATCAGACACACTGGACCAAAAGCTTTTACGCTAGCATTTACTTCTGAAGAAACTTTTTGGATTTGGTCTGTTTTGTTCCAATTCAACGCTGGCCTCACAGGGGGAAGCTTCGGCCACAAGGCTCTGAGCAAAGAATGCATTTAAAACCTACTGTTTCATGGGATTAGATCGAGTTCCCCTTGGAGTATATTGTCCATTTCAGGCTTCTATGTGTTAGTGTTTTTAGTTTAAGACCTCACTCAGGGGGACACGACTAGAGTCGGGGTCAACGTAGAATGTGTGTGTATGTCATATTGTGTAAATATATATATATCATTATTTAGGGCCATGTTTAGGTATTAAGCATCAGTTTGAGTTTTGGTTAGGTTAAGTTAAGGCATTGAGCATCAGTTTTAATAGTTAGGGTTAGGTTAAGTTAAGGCATTGAGCATCAGTTTTAATAGTTAGGGATAGGTTAAGTTAAGGCATTGAGCATCAGTTTTAATAGTTAGGGATAGGTTAAGTTAAGGCATTGAGCATCAGTTTTAATAGTTAGGGTTAGGTTAAGTTAAGGCATTGAGCATCAGTTTTAATAGTTAGGGATAGGTTAAGTTAAGGCATTGAGCATCAGTTTTAATAGTTAGGGATAGGTTAAGTTAAGGCATTGAGCATCAGTTTTAATAGTTAGGGATAGGTTAAGTTTAGGCATCAAGTTTAAGTGATTTTACTTCTCAGACTCAGCATCCTTCTCCACACCAAACACACCATAACCACCACGCACTGCAAAATACCGGGAGGAGGCATTTCATTCATATGCAACACAAAAAACATCCAAACTCTATATCAAACACATTAAATTACGTCTCCAGTGTGGGAAAAAGCCTCGGAGGTGAGATCGTAGAGGGCAGTCATTTTGCTAAGACACAGTGCCGACCTCTTTTTTCCCAAGCACCGGAAACCCCAGTAAATCACCAGCGCAGAAAATAAATATCCACTTACTACATTCTACACGCTGCATATATTGGCCTCCTTAACATACTGCACAGGCACAATGTAATGGCGCAACGCTGCACCCCGGCAACAACCCGGCATGAAAAATGACAGCAGCGAATGAGAACTGCGGACCGGGGATATATGGTGCGGCAGAGCAGAGGAAAAATAATCATACCTTCGAGCGGTGTGTGTGTGTGTGTGTGTGTGGGGGTGTCGGGGAGAAGTGGAAAGAGAGGGGCGGGGACAGGGAAGGAGCGGGGGGCGAGATGAGCCCCTGCACCATGCCAGAGAAATGGAGCCTCCCCTACTCCGCTCCGGGCACCGTCTGCTTCGCCCGAACGCTCCACCACTGTCTCCATCTTTACTGAACGGTGGGATTAACACACGGAAATAATACCCTCAGAAATACAGCCCTATATACTCCGTTACATGCCGATAGGAACACAGGCGGACGTATCTGAATGCGTGAAGGACACAGGGACATTCTCAGTGAAATCTTTGAGAGAATGAATCAGCGTAAACGATTGGCTTGTTGTTCGCCCTGAACTTGTGGAACACATACACTCGAGCCCAAACAAAGCAAATGATACCGCACGACACATGACTGACAGAGAACTGACAACTGCCTGCATCCGTCCATTACCAGCCCAGACCAGAACCAGCATTCAGTCCCGGGCGCGGCCATTAGGGGTCTCTCTTCCACTGTGCATGGCCGAGGCTCAGCCTCTCACCCAAAGGAGCCCCTCCCCTCCTCAACTCCCATCTCCACATAATATATACACCATCATTTGAAAATGGCAGCTTTTTGAAAATTCACCTTGATTATCAGACATTAAAAGTGACTTCTCCAGCGCTGAATGTCTGGCTGGGGGGATGGCTGCAGACAGCAGAACAATGCGGCTGGCTTGGTATTAACGCCTGGCTGGGGTGTGTGGGGAGGGTTAGGGAGGTAGCCTTTGTTCTCTCCCACATCCAATTATTTTTAACGTGTGCCTCTTTTCACAACAACAAGAGGGAATTTAATTTTAATGCACTCGGGGAGAGGAAAGAAAAAAACCATTGACGGTATTCTTGGAAGAAAAGGTGACTGGCACTGGGGGTTAAGAATTAGGCATCCAGACATACGGCCTGGTTCCGGGGACGGACAAACGCCGGAGACAACAGGAATCACCTCAGCCCAAACAGCCGACGCCAACACAATGCGAAGCCTCGCCTGAAAGCGCTACGCGGCGAAGCTAGGACACGCTAGCACCGCCCGCAGCCCCGGCGCTCCTCGTTAGGGAAGCACGCCACATCACAACATGCTAAACGGTTCATCTACATCGCCATGGCAGCGGGAGGAACTGTATATGCACGGCTGTAGGAAGACATACAGTAAAAAAAACTAAAAACATCAAGGGATTCCTCGCCGAACGCCTTGGAAAATACGAGCCCGATTTCCGTCGCTAGGTGTGCGACCAAATATTTTTCTAATTGGACGAGCACTTTATCTTGCTGTCAGAGCAGCAGCGCTCCCAGAAGGAGAGGAGCTCCACCGTGGCCTTGTATTAGTGCTGCCTGGCCTGGAGTCTGATATATGGTCCTGCCTTAGCCTTTCACGGGGAACCAGCCCCACACCGCACGCCATAATACATGTGGTTAAATCCCCCGGCCCACTGACCACACTCATCCACCAGCATCCAGCGCCCGCACCTCCCACGCGCCTCTGTTCAGCCACCTAGCGTCCAACAGACGTGGACTGAATCGGAGCAAGGAGTCCATTAGCATCCGGCTCAGAGACAGTCACCCTGCTGAACACTCCAGTTGGTCTGACCACCTGCACCCACTCTGCTCAACTGGACGCACACCCACACACACACACACACACGATGAGCAGCCACCGTAGAATGTTTGGAACATAGCGGGTCACACCATACTGTTAAAGGACATTAGTATCGCCAGGTCCTGTGGTCAAAGGCAGCAGCTGAACGTGAGCCTGTCCAGAGGCTCAACACCACAGAGCCCCTCACGCAACACAGACCCTCACGCAGCACGGACCCTCACACACACACACACACACACACACACACACCACACACGGAGCACAATGAGAGGCTATTGCACAGGGCTCAGCAGTGGCTATCTTGGCGGTCATTCCTCTGCAGTATAAAATGATTGTTTTGGCTCCTTATCTGGCGCCACACCGACAGGGAAGAACGGCACCATGTGGAAAAACCCCTTGCTGTTCCTAGTAACAGGATGGGCCGAGACACACACCACACCCGCATCCACCCAAACAAACACAAACTACACCCGCATCCACCCAAACACACACCACACCCGCATCCACCCAAACAAACACACACCACACCCGCATCCACCCAAACAAACACAAACCACACCCGCATCCACCCAAACAAACACACACCACACCCGCATCCACCCAAACAAACACACACCACACCCGCATCCACCCACCCAAACAAACACACACCACACCTGCATCCACCCACCCACCCACCCAAACAAACACACACCACACTTGCATCCACCCACCCAAACAAACACTCGACATTCAATTGGAGCCCAGAGGCAGATGGCTAACTGCCTGTGTGAAACCGGCTCTGTGGCAGAGCAAAACCAATTCTCTGGAGATGGACAAATTAAAGGGCAGAATCCAGCCTGTTTATGGCTCTCACTCTGTTCTCCTCTCAATCAAATGTTTCATTAGCAATCATTGGCCGTTGGCCCGGCCCTAACTGTCTTCCATCCTGGGAGGGGGCCCGCGTGATGGCTACAGGCAGGTCCAGTAACCAGCCCTGTTACTGGGTACCCCATTTGTGCTCATCCCAATTATTTACACCTGGAGCTGTTGGAGCAGGACAGGGCTGGTGGGGCTGTAGAGGGTTAATTAACAGCACAGCTGAGGAGGAGGAGGAGGAGGAGGCTCCTGTCATTTCCACCGGACCAAGCCAACACACAAAGGCAGAGTGTGTGTGGGTTTGCAAAGCACAAGTTTGAGACACAGACAGGTCTTAAATTGCAGCTGATCCTTCACGTTTCACGGTCCGTGAAAGACAAGAAAAGCCACACAGACTTTGAACCAGACGCAAATGTATTTTCTGTGGCCAGTTTATTAGGTACACCACCCTGGATGACTCCTGTCGACAGTCAATGGTCTCGTTATGAGAGGCATCCATTCAGTTCCTGTGTGACTGGATGAAACCAGTGACATAGACCCCCAGACCGGTATGACAGCCGGGGCAGCAGCCCTGTTCCCGGGGTTTGAACGGTGCAATTCATACTAATAAGATCCAGTAAGCAGCCGTTGTATGGGAGAAAACGTCTTGTTGATAAAAGTTTACATGGAAAGAGTCATGCCGGCTACAAAGCCCCAAACAGGCCAACAATAACAGTGCAGGTAGTAGCTCCAGTGAGCCACCAAGACTGGATCCCCGAGGAGGGGAAACATGGTCTGGTGGGACGCATCCTGGTTCAGTCTACTGGTGACCTGCACAGTCCTCTTGTCTTCTGTCCTTCGTGCGACAGAGAAACTTTGGGATGAGATGGAACAGGCTGTTTACCACGATTCGATGTGCAGCCGAATGTAACTCCACAACCTCAGCAGGGACCACCGTGGAGCATCCTATGACCTTAACAACAGGTGCCGTTCAGAGGCAAAATGTGGTCAAGTGGGTTCTAGATGGGTATATGTCATCAAATACAGCAAACTGCATGTAAGCAACAGAACATTACCAATAGGAAAGGAATGAAGGATAAAAGAACTGTCTTAGAAGGTACTCACAAATACATAATATACAGACAATTAGACTGTAACTGTGTTGTGTGGTAGTGGGCAGGGTTATGGTTGGGCAGGACAGTGTTTAGGGTTGGGAAGGGTTGTGCAGGGGTTAGGGTTGGGCAGGGTTAGGGTTGGGCAGGGTTAGGGTTGGGCAGGGTTAGGGTTGGGCAGGGTTAGGGTTGGGCAGGGTTAGGGTTGGGCAGGGTTAGGGTTTGGGCAGGACAGTGTATAGGGTTGGGAAGGGTTGTGCAGGGTTAGGGTTGTGCAGGGTTAGGGTTGGGCAGGGTTAGGGTTTGGGCAGGACAGTGTTTAGGGTTGGGAAGGGTTGTGCAGGGTTAGGGTTGGGCAGGGTTAGGGTTTGGGCAGGACAGTGTTTAGGGTTGGACAGTGTTTAGGTTGGGCAGGGTTAGGAATGGGCGTTGGGTTTGTCACGTCGCCTACCTGCCTGTTGGCTAACACAACCAAGCTGCCTTTGCAGACAGGACATTGATGCAAAGTGGAGTGATCAGTCCTCACAAGGAAATGTTCTGAAACACCACACACAGACAAAATGCATCCTGGCCAATGGGGATGAAGAAACGCAGTGGATGGAAAATGGCGGTGGAAACCAAGAAGCTAGCACTGTGTCCCCTCGGTCCCTGGTCTCATTGAGGTGTCTCTTTATCTCTCTCTCCCTCTCGCCATGTCTGGGAGCAGTAATCTGTTCCTGAGCCAGCACTGCTGGGATTAAGCCGCGACTGGAGATAGGATGTATGCGTCATTAAAGGGGAGAGCGCAGACCCGCAGATGAGAGAGACAAAGTCAACAAAGGTGACAAGCAGGGAGAGCAGAGACATAACAAACACACACATACATGCATGCACACACGCTAGCGCATGCAGCACACACACGGACGCAGGCACGAATACAGGCAAGCACACACACACGCACTTTGCCTTCCAAAACCTCCCGTGAATAGGAATAAAGCATCAGTGAGGCAGCTTCATTTCCATGTGCGGAGAACGGCTAGCATGGTATGAGGTGGATTAATGCTGCTGTCCTGGGGAGCTGTAATGGATGCCTGGGCAGTGGGGCCGAGGCTCGGGGTGGACTCAAACCCCACCGCTAAAGGTTACAGGGAAAAGCAGAGACATTACAGTGGGAGAACCGGTAGGGTGCGGAGGCCCGGGAGAATGACTAATTGTGTTGGGATAAAGGCTGGGGCCCAACGCCGAGCACTAAAGGAAATGCGGCGGAGTTTCAGCGCCTCACATAGAAAGGCTGTATCAGTGGGAGGCTTTTCAAACAAGGTTCTGAAACCGCCATAAAACACGGGTCTTCAACATGAATGCGGCATCCGATACAGTGACATGTACTACATGCAGCTGAAGTGATCCAGTAATACGTCAAGTACTTGGAGACGGCGAGGCTAGGAGTTGGGGGGAGGTTTCTCTTACAGCAGTAATGCCTGGGTATCTGGGTGTTTCTGTGTAGCTCGGCCGACAGACATTCATGTCACTGGAGACGTGCAGCCTGTCCAGGCACTCGGAGAGCTGGGTCTCTGCCGGCTCCACCACCTGGTCTGCCTGGGCACACCCTGTGTCCTCCGGCCCCTGGGCTGCGCCGCGCAAGGCATCCACCTCTGCCGACAGCCTCTCCACCTGCAAGGTCCGCAAACAGAAGCAAACCTTGATGTAATGTCGGAGCAACATTAAGTCACAGCTCGATCTGAGCCCAATGGGTTGGCCTTCACACTAATACAGGAGGGGAATTCATGACCATCGGGTGAGAGTGGCTCTCATTTCCCTCATATTAAACTGCCTCATTCCCATCACTAAGGGATGCCATCTCTCTCCAGCCTTGAGCCATGTCTACGCTAAGCTCCACCACATTCCCCTCGTCCCTGGAGAGCGCAAAGCTTCCTGAGTGGGAATTGCTGTCTGCCTGACCAGGTTAATGGACAACAAGTGAGGCTCCAAGAGGACGAGACCATGAGAAGACACACATCTGTGAGCACAGATGCGCACACGCATTGGACGTCAACGGACGCGCCCACGTGCCTACAGAGACAAAACTCTCTTAGTTAGAAAATCCAGAAGTTTGGAGAGTCCTTGTAACAGGCAGAGACTCTGGAGTACTGTGTACTGTTCGGAGCTGGGAACTGGGCATACATATGTGCTAAATGTCAGTGTGATTATCAAGGCCTCCATTGTCACCAGAGATGGATTCACTGCATGAATGTCTCCAAGACCGTGGAGAGACTTTTGTTATGGAGGACAATATGAACTTGGGTGAATCATCTTTTATTGTTGGTGATGATGGACTTGCTTGAGTGTGGAGATCTACCGAATGACACAACCCAATTGAAAATGCAAATAGATATAGCAGTTCTTTTTTGAACCGCAGTCAAGTCCAAATGATAACTGCATGATCATTTTTTTGCAAGTGTTTGAATAATTCCTGCCTAATGGAAAATGAAATGTGTTTAATATTCCATGAACATGGTCCGCAAGGTACAACACTTACACACTGAAAAAGCTTATGTAAATTCCTAAATGAAAAATTATTTATCGTCTTTGCCATTTCATTTACTTTTTGTGATAGCATGTATTGTGTCAAAATGAAATCTCAATTGACAACTGGCATCCTTGCTATACATGGTTTAAGATTGTCAAAACTCAAATGTAATCCAAATACTTTTTGCTATTGCATTTTCTCATTCCACCTAATCGCTTGCTGCATTGCATTACTACTTGTGTCTTGCATGTGAATCAAACATGTTTTTTTCAGATTTTGATAACATGGAAAAATGAAGGAAGCAGGCTTCAAAGTTATTACACAGGCAAGTAGGCTGGCAGGCAAACTTGGCTTCCTAGAGTGGAAATCAGTAATATAAAGTTACAAAAGTTGTGTAAAACTATGTTAGAGTGCGATATGGATGTTGAAACAGGCTACATCTTACCTGTCATAATTATTTATTAACCAGACATTTCCAATTACATTGGAAAAAAGAGGTGGTGGAATACAAAGCTCTACCCAGTATTCATTAATTCCACAGACCAGATATGCCATCTTTAGTAAATAATTTGTGACCCATCTACGAATAATAGTTATGTATGCAAAACAAGTATGGAAATCATGGAGCCAAATTACCAGCTTCTTTCAGCAATGCAATCTCGCTTCCAATGTTAACCACATATGCAGTTCAAAGAGCAGAACAACTCATCACTACTGGCATGTTGGCAACAACAGAGCTATTTGCAGGATGGAACCCTATAGCTCAATGGATGTGCATTGAGCCCCATAATTAAGCAATAACGCACGAGGGGGTGTGGGCTATTGCCAAAATACCACATCAAACAGCTATTCTTAGGCACATTGCACCGTGGGGTGACTGGACACAGAGCTTAGCCATGGTACATTGGCAATATACCACAAACCATTTAGATGCTTTTTTGCTCTTATTAACCGGTTTCTAATAAATTGGTATACTCATATGCCATGACAATCAGCTAATCAACTTTTCTGATTGATACCACCCTGTTTATAAGCGCTATTATATGTACGTGATAGCTCGCTTGTAGCAGTCTATGCTACAGTCTATGAGACACTGGCAAGCCAACTAGAAAAAATAACTTTACATAGAATGAATTGTTGAATTAATAATTATTGTTATGTGAGTCTTTTAACATTTAAATGGTAACTAATTTAGACTTTTTTGGCACACGTACTGTAAGCTACTCCTTATTATGTGTCTCTGTCTTTCTCGACCTGCCTGTCCTTAGCTGCCGGAAAGTAGATGTGGACAATAAGCATCTTCACTGAATAAGAAACACCAGTACCAGAAAGTATCCCATATTAGATTCTACTACCTTGGTAGACAATGTTTCCTTTTTGTTTGCAAATCATAACAAGGCACTAATTGTGCGACCCAAAGACACATCGTAGTTCCCCTTCCTTATACAGACGTGTTCACACGCATTAAGGAAAGGTGGAAGATTCGTATGTAGACCTAATGCTCTCTCCACCTCCTATACACCTTTTACTGTTGCTGACTACAGCAGAATGGCTACAGTGAAAATACAATGACAGGATTAGATTAAGCTTGCCCTCGTGGGAGAAAATTGCACCGGGAGAAAAGTTATTGCCTTGCTGAGATTTTTAGGTTTTGAAGTTAGTTTGGTCACTGCATAAAATAGAACATCTTTGCTTGGGAATATAACACTATTAGATCGATTAGCCTCCAGACAAAATGGTGTACTTGTACATAAAGCTGCCCCACAGTAGAGTCCAGCATCAGGTCGGTTCAGAAAATAAATCACTCAACTGGGGGAATAAAAGCTATATTTCAAACCATGGGTCGGCTTGCAGTTCAGAACTATTATTGGCTGGTCGATCTATAATTTCCTATGAAAACAAAACCTTATTTCTGTGAAAGGTGAGATAAATAATCAGCTAAGACGCAGTGAAGAGGACCTGGTTATATTATAATAATTTAAACCAGCGCTTTTCTAGGTACTCAAAGTGCATCACAGGGTGAGCATACAAGGTAAAATTAAGACATAGGTAGTTAAGAACTAGGGAATAATGAGATGGAAGGAAAAGGTGAGAAGGGAAATATGTGTTCCAGAGTTAGGGAGTGGCAGCTGGAAAGGACGTGTCACCCCAGGTCCAGTCCAGATGGTTTTATGAGTGGTGGCGTCCACAGATCTGATGCATCGAATAGGGGTGTGGCAGACAAAGAGATCGAAGAGGTGATGTGGAGCCAGGTTATTTATGACTTTGTAGGTGGTGATAGGTGGTGTATTTTAAAATTAATCCTATTTTTGAACGGGAGCCAATGGAGGTTGTGGAGAACAGGGGTGAAGTGATCTTGGTGATGGGAGCAGGTGAGCTTGAGGTGGTGGAGAACAGGGGTGAAGTGATCTCAATGACAAGTGTAGGTTAGTATGTGTGCAGCGGAGATCAGGACATATTGAAGTTTATTGAGGATTTAATTAAGTGAACCGTAGAGGATGATGTTACAGGTAGAAAACAAATAGGGCTTTACAAGGGCAGTCTTTCTGAGGTGGAAGAAGGCAGTTTTAGAGACCTGGTTGATGTGAGGAAGGAACGAGAGGGTGGGGTCAAGGATGATTCCAAGAAAACAGAGAGGGCTTTACGTGGGCAATGTTCCTGAGGTGGAAAAAGGCAGTTTTAGAGACCTAGTTGATGTGAGGTAGGAACGAGAGGGTGGGGTCAAGGATGAATCCAAGGATACAGACCTGGATAAAGGGGGTGACGATGGAACCATCGATATAGAGTTAGAAGGTCCGGGTGGAGCGTGTGAGGGAGCTTGCGCAGATGAGGATTTCAGATTTTTTGCAGTTGAGTTTGAGACAGTTCAGTTGCATCCATGATTTAATGACTGCAAGGCAGGTTGTGATGGTGGCTGAAGAGATGATTTTGGAGGAGAGGTAAAGTCAAGTGTCATCAGCGTAGCTGCAAAAACCGAGACCATGTCAATGGAGGATCTTTCCAAGGGGAAGAATGTAGAGGATGAAGAGGAGGGGACTGAGCACTGAGCCCTGGGGGCCACCATGGGTGACTGGGGTGGTGGAGGATTTGCAGTTAATGGAAACGTATTGATGTCTTTCAGAGAGATTAGAGTTGAGCCAAGAGAGGGTGGTGCTAGTTATGCCAAGGGAGTATTAAAGTCATGTGAGGAGGACAGAGTGGTTGATGGTATCAAAGGCGGCACTGAGGTTGAAGTGGAAGCTAGAGTCAGCAGAGAGAAGTATGTCATTGGAGATTTTCAGTAGGGCGGTTTCTGTTCTGTTTGGAGTGGAAGACGAATAGGAAAATTTGTAGAAGTTATTGGAGTAAAGGTGGGATTTGAGTTGAGCAAAAACCAATCGCTCAAGGATTTTGGACAGAAAAGGAAAATTGGAGAGCAATCTCATCAAGGTAGGAGGAGAGGGCACCGTACTAGGTGTTGACCAGTTTAATCGGGAAGAAGTGTGGAATGAGGGCAGAGTAAGAGATTGTGTCAGCTAAGATGGAGGAGTGAGAGAAGGGGTTGATGGACTTTGGGTTACAGATTGTTATGGTGTTTTTCTTTTTGACAAGAGGGGTGGAAATATCTGTCCAGGGTAATAGTCAGTTGGTTGAAAATGGTGAGGTCAGTACTGGCCAAGTTGCTGAGGGTGAATCTAGAGGAGCAGACCAGGTCCAGTATGTGTCATGTTCTGTGCAAGTGGAAATCTATGTGTTGGGTAATATTGAGTTGGGTAAGCTTGGGGGACAATAAATGACAGCCGTGACCAGAGCTTTTGGCCCAGACAATTAAAATCAAGATGCTGAAATGAGGAGTGGATGGGAACTGATATTGTGCTAGTTTTGATGGTTTGTTGTGATGTTGTTGTTTGTCTCTAGCCAGGCAGAGAAGACTTGCTGTTTGTTGTGACAGTAGTGCAGTGACAGTGCACCCGCTGGACCACATGGAATGAATGGAGTGCTCAAACCCCAAGGAAACAAACGTTTGCCTCTATTAATGTAGCTGGATCAACATAATAGCGCAAGGTTTTTGATGGCTATGGGGGCATAAAGGTGGAATAGAGTGGTTGTTAAATTTGAGAAGTTGGGAAGTGGAGTATTGTGGCATCATGTTAGCCAAGGAGAATGACTAGCACAATGATAACTGCTAGCTAGCCAAGAGATAGCGGTCCCAGTCAAGGGGTAACCACATCGGGACAACTGATGGGCTCTCCGGGATAGAACTCTAAGTAGCAGACAGCACTGAGTAGGTGCAGAGATGGAAGAATCCAGAAGTCATGGCATGAGGCTGGAGAGCATGGGCTGAGGAAGATAGCTTTGGTCGGGTGTGGCAGCAAAGTACAAACACTTTACCGCCACACCCAAGAAGAAGCTGGGGTAGCTGCGACATAAGCTGGTTTAGCAGAATGGTACATGGAGGAATGTAAC
Organism: Novumbra hubbsi; assembly: GCA_016801125.1. NCBI lineage: Eukaryota > Metazoa > Chordata > Actinopteri > Esociformes > Umbridae > Novumbra > Novumbra hubbsi. Next base: position 15,411 of record JACXGK010011388.1, read on the forward strand.
AACAACATAGCAATCAGATAGAGAATGTGTCATGGCAAAAGCTTGACAAAATCTAAAAAACAGTTGAGGCAAAGGCAAGATAAAGATTAATACAATTAGCTAGAACACAAAAATAAATGAAATCTCAGATGGAGAAGCTTTGGAATGAAGTAGGGGGTTTGGAGGATAAGGACCATGTGGATTATGGACACACAGTGGAGTGAAGCAGATGTGTGGTATTTGTTGTAGGAAGAGTAAAACTGTTTTCTATGCATAAAAACAAAATGATATACAGAAGCAGGCCAAACAATTTAATTAATTAAGAACATTTTACTTAAGAATATGATTAATTATGTGTGGAGGCATGAATGAGGGTAAAACTTTTTTGTGGGTAATGGATTTTTTTTACAGAAACATCTGTCCTTTCTGTAGGTTTTCAAGTGGTTCTTGGTAAGGATGATGCAAATGGGGTCTGGGTTAATCAAAAAAAAAACTGACCAATGCAGGATCCTGCAGACCCCACAAGGTACTGCTACTATTAGGATCCTGCAAACCCTGCAAGGTACTGCTACTATTAGGATCCTGCAGACCCCGCAAGGTACTGCTACTATTAGGATCCTGCAGACCCCGCAAGGTACTGCTACTATTAGGATCCTGCAGACCCCGCAAGGTACTGCTACTATTAGGATCCTGCAGACCCCACAAGGTACTTCTACTATTAGGATCCTGCAAACAC
>JACXGK010011389.1:0-16120 GCA_016801125.1 Novumbra hubbsi
TTTTTGTAATTTGTTAATCATAATTGATTTGGAGGCCAGAAAAGGGCAAAAGTTAAAACATACATTACATATGTACAGTAGATCCCATATAAGGTGTAAATAGTAAAAATTCTGACTCAGATGTATAAGAATGGGCTGGTGAGTTGGTTTTTTAATTCCCCACAAAATAATTTTATTACATTCCGTGGGCCGGATGGGACAGCCTCGCGGGCCGCATTTGGCCCTCGGGCCGTAGTTTGCCCACCCCTGCTATAGACAATACATTTGGTAGCACAAACTTTGGCCAAGGTAACTGAAATCAAATGCATCCTAAAGCCTTGGATGAGATTCCAACACCTCTGCACTGGCAGTGTGGAACATTCTTGTGCAAACTATCACAACTGTTTTTAGATTTCTCTGGTTTTCAAAATAATATTGATGTGGAATTATTGCTAGCCCCTTCCCCAGTATCGCCCTGTGTTTCGTCTTGAACCATTCCTGTGTGCATTCTAAAGTGTGTTTCGGGTCATTGTCCTGCTAAAAGATCCATAACCTTTTATAGAGACCTAGTTTCCTGACACTGAAACTGAGCATGCATTTGTTTAATCTGGATTTCCTGATGCACGGCACACTTTCAATGCTCCCAGTGCCAGAAGCAGCAAACATTACTGAATACACACGAAAACTTTAATGAACATCCTCCATGTTTGGCTGTGTGTAATTTTCCTTTAAAGCTTAATTTCGTTTGCTGTAATCAGAGATGGATTGCTTAACCAAAATATTTATCAGGCTTCCTTATGTCTCTTTCTCTCACCAATTAGATTTTCCTGGTTTTCCTACAGTACAATACCTGTTTATTAAGCTGGTGACAGACAGTAAGAATCTTGTCTGTTGTACCTTGTGTCTGAAGGTCAACACTGGCATGGGCTGTATATTATTTTTAACCAAGTGAACATTGGAAACAGGAAATGGAGTTGTAGCCTTGATATTGGCAGGCTGCAATCTTTTGTCTGACCTCAGTTTTATCTTATTTCTCCATGCTCATTGCAATATACACAATGATACAAAACAGAAGAATTAGTGTTTCTCTCTATTCAAACGTAAAAAGTGATTTTGTGGTCACCTGCAACTCACATGCAACTTATATTCCAAAGTAAAGTGGACACCAAAGACAATATCCCTATATAAAGCAAAGACCTGGGAACAACCGGCCGTGCTTAGTGCCAAACAATAGGATTTTTTACCTTGCTAGCATGGGGTTAAGAACCAGCTAGCTTTTGTCTATTGGCCAACGCTTGTCAACTACAGGAGCACAGCTACCCTGCCACCCCATGGTACATATGGTACACAAAAAATAACAAGTGCTCAAGGTGACAATACGTTTGCCCATGACTAAACAATGTAGTTAATAAAACTCCTAAACATTCACAGGTGACAGACCTTTGGTTTATATTACAGGATGTTATTCACTATCCGTTAAATGCAAAGTACAGACATTTCGAAAGGATGTGTCATCCCAAGGACTGGAAATGATCATGATTAGCAGGAAAGTTGTATTAGTGTTTCATAGGTATTACGTTGAAAGAGACTGGACAAAACTAGGGACGATGCCATCCAAATGCATTAGGACAGTAAAGTCAATATTGCCTGTACAGTCAAGGCAATATAAAAATATCATTAGAAGATGAGCATGACACAAAAGTACATTTGCATTACATTTGCAACATGCAACATTTTTTACTTTTTAAACATGTACATGCAAAAAACAGCACTTATAGTCACAATCCTCTATTTTATGCAACCATAGGTATGAAGACACTTTAATGTAAAGCAAATGTATGTATTATAAAAGCTAGCATTTAGAGTTTCCAATTTAAATCAGGATATTGAGTTGGCCAGTCCAAAATGTCCCCCCTGAACCCTTTGGTCGGGTTGTAGTCTGTTTTGGGTCATTGTCCTGTAGCACTGTGAAGTGCTTCCCAATGAGTTTGGTGGCATTTTCTTGTACATTCTTCTGAATTAGCTTCTGTTCACTTCTAACTTAGTTTTTTTGCGGTTTTGCTGAAGTCGTTCCAGAGGCAGCCATGTCATTCCACAACTTGTTTCTTTGATGGGGTGGTATGCTTTGGTTTTTTTTCTTCAAACTTTGTCTTCCCATAACTTTATAAAAAGGTTCACCTTCGTCTTATCTGTCCGTAAAACTCTTTTCCAAAACTGGTCTGACTGATCACTGTACTTTTAATCAAATTTTTATTGGTTTTCTCGTATATGGTGCAGATCAGAGATTTGCATCTTCCAGTGTAGCCTCTATAATTATGTTAATTCTTTAGCAAACAGTAGATTTTGACACTGTCACCCCAGCATTCTTAAGGGGATTTCATTGATTCTAGTTTTAGAGTTGTTTTCATAGCTTGTCATTTTTCTGTTGTCGAATGCTGTTGTTTTCCTTGGCTGGCCTAGCCTTTGCTGATGGTTGAAGACACCAACCTCTGCTGGTATCCTTATTTCTCACTAACCTTTACCAGCATCCTTATGCCGTATGTCAGGTCCTGGCTGGGGGCATCTGGGCATCTCCATGTGCCCGGGGGTCACAGTCAGGACCTGACCGCAGAGGTGCATCTAGGTATCTCTGTATTGCCAATTTTGGTTGTACCCAATTGGAGGACACCATTGCCTTCAGTTGGGGATCCTATTAAAGTTGCACTTATGTTCTTTGGTTTGTGGTTCATTGCTTGTGCCGTTTGTTTTGTGCCTCAGTTCCGGTTTGCCTCTCCTTTTGTTGTTTGTGTCTTTTTTGAGTTTTAAAAGAAGAACAATAAAAAGGATATTTTTTTCTACTCTCACTGCGCCTCGTGTCCTGTATGGATCAAGCAGAGCTGGATCACAGAGCAACTCCTCAGAGGTATGGAGCTATTCTCTGCTGAGGAGTACCTCTGCAGTGACACCAACCAGCCAGGTCTCCCATTTCTGCCCACCGGTCCCTCTCCCTGAGCCCCTACCGCCAGTTACTGTCCCTCCAGCGCTGGTCCCAGCATCCACCGCCTTGAGCCTCCAGGGCCACCCTCAGAGGGGTGGGACGACGAGTCACTACTGCCATTGCCTCCGGACTGGTTCGACATGGGGCCCCAACTACCACGAGTCACTGTTGTCACCATCCACATCGGCTTTGGCATCCTGTTTCTGGGACGGAGCCACCCACCACTACTTTGGTGCCCCATCAAGTTTCGGAGGCGGAGCCTCCACCAACCCCGGGGCCCCTTCCTGTTCCAGGGCAGGTGGAACAGGACTGTACTTAATTTATTGCTTAGATATTCAGTCATCCCTCTCAGAACTAGCCATATACAGTGGGCAGAACAAGTATTTGATACAATGACGATTTTTCCCACTTACAAAGCATGTAGAGGTCTGTAATTTTTATCATTGGTACACTTCAACTGAGAGAGACTAAAATCCAGAAAATCTAATTGTATGATTTTTAAGTAATTAATTTGCATTTTATTGCATGGGATGATTATTTGATCACCTACCAACCAGTAAGAATTCCAGCTCTCACAGACCTGTTAGTTTGTCTTTAAGAAGCCCTCCTGTTCTCCACTCATTACCTGTATTAACTGCACCTGTTTGAACTCGTTACCTGTATAAATGACACCTGTCTACACACTCAATCAAACAGACTCCAACCTCTCCACGATGGTCAAGACCAGAGAGCTGTGTAAGGACATCAGGGATAAAATTGTAGACCTGCACAAGGTTGCGATGGGCTACAGGACAATAGGCAAGCAGCTTGGTGAGAAGGCAACAACTGTTGGCGCAATTATTAGAAAATGGAAGAAGTCGGTCAATCACCCTCGGTCTGGGGCTCCATGCAAGATCTCACCTTGTGGGGCATCAATGATCATGAGGAAGGTGAGGGATCAGCCCAAAACTACACGGCAGGACCTGGTCAATGACCTGAAGAGAACTGGGACCACAGTCCCAAAGAAAACCATTAGTAACACACTACGCCGTCATGGATTAAGACTGCACCGCATTGAGGGGAGGATGGATGGGGCCATGTTTCGCAAGATCTTGGCCAACAACCTCCTTCCCTCAGTAAGAGCATTGAAGATGGGTCGTGGTTGGGTCTTCCAGCATGACAACGACCCGAAACACACAGCCAGGGCAACTAAGGAGTGGCTCCGTAAGAAGCATCTCAAGGTCCTGGAGTGGCCTAGCCAGTCTCCAGACCTGAACCCAATAGAAAGTCTTTGGAGGGAGCTGAAAGTCCGTATTGCCCAGCAACAGCCCCGAAACCTGAAGGATCTGGAGAAGGTCTGTATGGAGGAGTGGGCCAAAATCCCTGATGCAGTGTGTGCAAACCTGGTCAAGAACTACAGGAAACGTATGATCTCTGTACCAAATATTAAGTTCTGGTTTTCTGATGTATCAAATACTCATGTCATGCAATAAAATGCTAATTAATTACTTAAAAATCATCCTGAAAAACATGTGATTTTCTGGATTTTTGTTTTAGATTCCGTCTCTCAAAGTTGTACTGTACCTATGACAAAAAAATTACAGACCTCTACATGCTTTGTAAGTAGGAAAACCTGCAAAATCGGCAGTGTATCAAAAACTTGTTCTCCCTACTGTATCAGCTACATAAATCACAAATCACTTTGTTTTTTATTTTATTAAAATAATTTAACTGATAATTTGAGTGCGAACTATCAGTTTGCTGACTCCTCACCCTTTTGACAAGTGCACTGCAATGCTAATCTCTCATGCCCAAAGTGATTACAATGTTACACCACCAAAGTCACGCTCATGACAGCTTGAGCGAGATGTCAGAAAGCCATCATTACCAGGGGACAAATGCAGCTGTGAAAGAGAACAGTTCCCCTAAGATGGATTCAGGAAAAGGCATGGCAAAAGAACAACCTGTCTGGGAATGGATTCAAAAGCACAACTGAGATTGTTTTTGTAGACCCAAAATGCAACCTGATGGATAAAGAACTCTTATCGACACTGCTCCAAAAAAATAAGGGAACACAAAATCATCCCAGTTTATGTGAGGATTACTACAAAGTCTCTGTCAACTATCTGAATGACTCACTGACAGACTCAGGAGTTACGAGCTTAGGGAGCACAGTGTCGCAGCACACGCCAATCACAGTGTTTGTTTGAATCTGTGAAATGGGATTTTAGTGGTATGGCTATATTTGACGTCACCTCACTGCAATTACTTTTTCACACAGAAATTAAATAAAAAGGGAACCTGCCAAAGTGACAATTTACTGACTGCAGTTGGCGGGTGGTTAATTTCAAGCTCTGCTCACATCATTGTAAAACAAATGAAAATGTGTTTAGCTTACATTTGTGTTCTAATTGACTCAAATTTTTGTAGGCAATAATGACTTAACACATCAAGTGTTTTCTGTGTTGTCAGCATTAATGGTGCTTTTCACAGATGTGCAAGTCACCCACGCCATGTGCACTGATCAGTCAAATGTATTTATAAAGCCCATTTTACATCAGTGGTTGTCACAATGTCTTTTTACAAAACACCCAGCCTGAAACCCTAAGCTGAAGCACAGTGGCTAGAAAAAACTCCCTAAAGGGGACACAATTTAGAAAGCGAGGAACCAAGCATGAAGGGGTGACCAGTCCTCTACTAGCTGTGCCAGCTGAACATTTCAAGAGTACAAGTTGTAATCATTAATAAATGCATGTGGGTTCATGTCCAGTCTATAAAACCTAATCAAGTTATAAGCATGACCAGATGAACAATGAACGAAACAATCCGTAGGGGAATGGTCAGTAGAATGGCAGCTGGAATCGTCAGGTATCGTCTTAATCACAACAGAACCCTGAGAACGTTGGACAAGGACAGCAACAAGTATTTCAAGCCTGGTACTCCGGAGGTGTGGGTCCAAGACCTCATGTCCCCCCACACACCCCGCTCCACCTCAATCCATCTCAAATTAGTTCAGACCTAGGGAATGTTGGAGCGTTTCTGGATCTTGTTAATATCTAGTTTCCTCTTTGCATGGGAGAATTTTAACTGGCATTTGTGAATGCAGGGACAAACTGTGTTCACAGGTAATTGGAATCAGTTGTACTCAATCACTTATTAAGAATTGGAAAATGCGGGGATCTCTTGATACCAAGTCAAGGTTCAGGTAGACCAGGAAAGATTTCGGCCACTACTGCCAGAAGAATTGTTCTGGATACAAAGAAAACCTACCGGTGTCACGTCTCCGCCTCCTGGCGGCCACTCCCCCGGCGTTCGACGTCGCCGGCCTTCTAGGCACCATCGTTCATGTTTGTCCTGTTCCCCATGTCCTGTGAACGCATCCCTCCCTGATTCCCTACAGCTGGCCCTCATTGCCTGTGCATTTAATCCCTCGTGTGTCTTGTCTCTTCGTTCGGTATTGTCGTATGTGTTGTGTGTCAGCACGTTGTGCTGTTGAACATTTGAGTGACTCTGTCACTAGTGATTATCTGTATTATTCTGAACGGAAGTTGTCGTGTACACTTACCGTGACTACAATAGGGAAAATAAACCCTATTCGTACAAACTGCATGCCTGCATTTTGGTCCACTCCTTCCTACACCGTCACAACCGGCAACCTCAGGAGAAATACAGGCTCTGGAAAAAGTGTGGTTGTTTCAAGGAGCAACATTTCCTGCATGGTCGAGTTGCCAGAAAGATGCCTGTACTGTGCCAATGCCACAAAAAATCTGTTTACAATAATGCCAGACAACACCTTGACACGCCTCGCAGCTTTTGGCACACTGTAATTTGGAGTGACGAGAACAAAATAGAGCTTTATAGTCACATCCATATGCGTTATGTTTGGAGAGGGGTCAATAAGGCTTAAGCTCAATCTTGTCAAAATTGACGGCAAGATGAATGTAGCATGTTATCAGACAATTTGCATTCTTTTGCAAAAATCTGCCCATGGGACGCTCTTGGACTTTCCAGCACAACAATGACCCTAAGCACGATGCCAAGTTGACCCTCCAGTGCTTACAGCAGAAAAAGGTGAAGGTTCTGGAGTGGCCATCACAGTCTCTTGAACTTAATATCATCAAGCTACTCAAGACATAAAGACTTTGCATGACCTGGAGGCATTTTGCCAAGACGAATGGGCATCTATGCCACCTGCAAGAATTTGGGGCCTCATAGACAACTATTACAAAAGACTGCATGCTGTCATTGATGCTAAAGGGGGCAATACACAGTATTAGAAATGAAGGGTAGGCAGAATTTTCAAAAGGGGTCATTTAATTTTTTTCTTCGCTTCCATGTTTTGTTTTATGATTGTGCCATTCTGTTATGACCTACAGTTGAAGATGAATCCCATAAAAATAAATTATTTTTGCCTGCTCACTGTGACGCCGAGTCAGGTTGCAGTACCGGGCGTTCGCCGCTCTGAGTCACCTTCGTATTGAACTTGGGGTTTTGCGACTTACAAAGAGGACACAGACTGGGCACACAGGCGCCCGTTTCACATTTGGGTTAATGGGGGGTGGTATTTAAGCGCAGGCACAATAAGGGGTGTTGTTGGTTATTGTTTGTTACTCATAGTTGAAGGCGACCTCTGGAGAAGGGCTGTGTACTATGTTTGTAGTTTTGTTCCGAGGTATGTGTTTGTTTGATTAACCAGTACCTGCGGTATCTTTTCATAGAAGAGAATACAAACCTTTTTTCACTAAACCTGTGGTCCTTGCTATTGCTTCCACTATCTCACCACAATCGTTACACTCACTCATGTTTTCTTTAATAATGGTACATTCTCCAAGGGTAGGCAAACTTTTGAGCAAAACTGTATATGTATGTTGTCATAGATGGACAAGGACATGTATAAGTGTAGTTTAAGTTGCTCCCTTGACAAGTGGGCCAATTCCAGTTGTAGCATATCTGTCTGATTTTTCAGAAATTCTGCAAGCTGTTGCGTCACACACAGGGGGTTTAGGGCAGTTTTAAATGAAGGTATTTACGGTTAAATAGAGCAAATCATTGCTAGGGCACTGTGGTCAATGATAGTGAGTTGGGCACTAATACAACCGGCATCCATCCTGATGGTTCAAGTTTGATTCCATCGAGGCAAGATTTTTTTGCAGAAAATACAATGATGCCCTAAAATGGGTCTGATAGGCACTTTTGCCTCACCAGCTAATATTTATGGCATCTGACTTGATTGACTGGCATCTTGACTAGATTGAATCTCAAGCTGGCAGGTGTAAAAAATATATATTTACCATAACATAACCATAACAACAGAACTGTGATGACTAGACTTAACATTAAATTAACCGTAATGAATAAACCTTGAATGTTATTAGTAGTGAAGCAGTTTCAATTTCATGATTATCCACTGTAGAGTTCTTTCTTGGTAAAGCAGGTAATTTGCCATTGCTGAGCTAACCGATTCCTCCTTTCTAATGTACCAAATAATTGATTTTGGGACGCCTAATGTTTACTAGCAATTGACTCCAAATGTAAGACCTGGATCATCAACAAATCTTGTGCATGCACTAATTATGCAAATAAAAAGGCTAATAAGAGAAAGCTATGCAGCCAATTGTACACTGAAATTGGGGGACTATGTATCAAATATGCTTTTCTGTCAACATGGTTTAACCGATATGGATTAAAAGCAAGGAGTGAGTTCTTTAACTCTATTGTAATGTATCATTACATCTGAAGTGCTACAGAGCCAACAACACTAAACTTGTGTCATGGTCCAACTACTTATGCACTGCCCTGTGAGACTATAAACATGCAATTCATCACAAATAATTGTAATTTCATAATCTGTACAAATGTTGCTCTTAATACACTTTTTCTGTTTAAAAAGCAGTCCATTATGGTACAGATTACGAACAGTGCTTAACTTGGAGTTAAATAAATGCAAGTTAAAAATGCCCTAATACATTTTAATATACAGTGCACAGTATTCAAAGCGCTTCACTGTTTACACATTTTGTTATGTTACAGCCTTATTCCAGAATGGATTCAATAAATTTTTGTCCTAAAAATTGTACACAATACCACATTATGACAAAGTGAAAAAAGTTTGTTTAATATTTTTGATAGAAACAATAAGGAACAAAAATATAAACGTGTCTGGGCTTCGGCTGGGCCACTCAAGGACATTCACCGAGCTGTCCTGAAACCACTACTTTGTGTAAGGATTGCGCGTGATCAGAGTGATGGTTGGATCCAATTGCACAACTTTGGCAACAAGCGATGACAAGTGTCCGTGTAGAGAAGCTCGTAGGGCACAAGCTCTAACGGACGTTGTTCTAAGGAGTAGACTGTGCACAATACCAGATTGGTAAAGTGCTGGGACTGGTTACTTCGTTATAAGTAGGATAAGGCTTGAAAGCCGAGTGCTGCGTGGAAACGCAGGAGTCAACAGAACCAAATACGTAGCAGTGAATGACTAGCGTGGTACTTAGTTTGAACTGACACTGAGCCAAGGGAAACGGGTGACTAAGTATGGACAGTGATCAGTGTGATGAGGGACAGGTGTGCGCAGGTGGCCAGGTGCTTGATGACGGTGTGATTTGTGACTGGGAGGAGCACATTGCTCACAGGGCACCAGAGGGCGCGAACGGACCAGCAACAGTCAGGTAGGGTGTAACCCTGACAGGACCCCCCCTCAACGGACGCCACCTGGCGGCCGCCCAACACGGCCCGGATGGGCACGGTGGAAGTCGAGGATACGCAAACGGGGCTGCCAGCTGCGCTCCTCAGGGCCGTAACCCTCCCAGTCCACCAGGTATTGGAGACCCCGGCCTCGTCGCCGCACGTCCAGGAGCCGACGGACAGTGTAGGCTGGGTGGTCGTCTATCATCCTTGGAGGCGGCAGAGCAGCAGCTGCGGGGCAGAGAGGGCTGGAGGAGAGCGGTTTCAATTGGGACACATGGAACACAGGGTAAATCTGCATAGAAGGAGGGAGCTGCAACCAAACAGCGCTCGGACCGACGAGAGCGTCTACCGGGAACGAACCCACGTAGCGCGGAGCCAGTTTCCGCGAAGCAACCCGGAGAGGGAGGTCACGTGCCAGCAGCCACACGCGCTGCCCAGGCGCGTAGGCAGGTGCAGGGGAACGGTGCCGGTCGGCGGAACGTTTGGAAGCGGCGGAGGCGCTCAGCAGCGCAACCCGGGCACGTCGCCAAACCTCAAGACACCGGCGGAGATGGGCGTGGACCGACGGGACAGCCACGTCACGTTCCTGAGCAGGGAACAGAGGCGGAGGGTATCCGAGACAGACGTGGAACGGGGACATTCCCGAGGAGGAGTTCACCAGGGTGTTGTGAGCGTACTCCAACCACGGCAGGAGGAATGTGACCACGTAAGCACCTCCTTGCGCACCGAATCGGGGACAAAGAGTCGATTCGGGGGTCCGGTGCCAGGGTCCGGCTGGAGCGCTTGCGCATGACGTATGGTGTTCTCAATCTCCCAAGTGAGACCCACCAGAAGACACGAGGGAGGGAGAATGGGTACCGGTGCCTCTTCCGTCGCCTCAGGTGCATGGATCCGCGAGAGCGCGTCTGGCTTGATGTTGCGTGACCAGGGCGTTACGTCAGCTGGAAATCGAACCGGCCAAAGAACAGCGCCCAGCGCGCCTGCCTGGAATTCAGACGTTTCGCCGAGTGAAGGTATTCCTGGTTCTTGTGGTCCGTCCACACCACGAACGGAAGGTCCACTCCCTCCAAACATTGACGCCATTCCTCCAAGGCGAGTTTCATTGCGAGCAGCTCCTTGTTACCGACATCATAATTCTTCTCTGCAGGGGACAACTTCTTTGAGAAAAACGCGCATGGATGCACCTTGTGGTCACCAGCGGAGCGTTGGGACAATACTGCGCCCACTCCAGTATCCGATGCGTCCACCTCCACGATGAATTGCAGAGACGGGTCCGGTTGGATAAGGATGGGGGAGGAGGAGAAACGACGCTAGAGTTCCGTTAAGGCGGTCTCACCCCCCGGCGTCCATCGGAAAGGAACATTCACAGATGTCAGGGAGGTGAATGGTGTGGCGACCTGACTGTAGTTCCGAATGAATCGCCTATAAAAATTGGAAAACCCGAGAAATCGTTGGAGATGGTTCCGTTTCATGGGCGGCGGCCACTCAGTTACACCAGCAACCTTGGCGGGGTCCATCACCACGCGCCCAGGGGAGAGAATGTGTCCCAGGAACTGTACAGTGGAGACATGAAACTCGCTCTTCTCGAGTTTCAAGTATAGTCTGTTTCGGTGCAGACGCTCCAGCACTTGGCGGACGTGGAGGATGTGCTCCGGGAGGGTGCGTGAAAAAATCCATCACTGACAACGACAAATCTGTTTAGCATATCCCGGAGTACGTCGTTCACCAATGCTTGAAACACCGCAGGGGCGTTGGAAAGGCCAAACGGTACCACTAGGTACTCGAAATGCCCCAAGGGAGTGTTGAAGGCAGTTTTCCATTCATCCCCCTCACGGACGCGCACCAAGTGATAGGCGTTCCGTAGGTCCAGTTTCGTGAACACGCATGCGCCCTGGAGGGGTGTGAATGCGGAGCTGAGAAGGGGCAGAGGATATTTATTGCGCGTGGCGATGGCATTGAGGGCACGGTAGTCAATGCACGGGCGCAGCGTACCATCCTTCTTTCCCACAAAAAAGAAACCCTCCAACCGGGGAGGAGGAAGGTCGGATCATCCCGGAAGACAATGACGTACGGATGTACGCACGGATGTACGTAGCTCGATTGCGAGGTTGTATGGCCGGTGAGGTGGGAGTGACAGGGCTTCATGTTTACTGAAAACCCCAGCGAGGTTGTGGTATGCCTCGGGCACCGTGGATAAATCAGTGTGGGGAACGGAGACCGCACCGCCGGGCTCCGGGGTGTCCGCTAAACCGAGGCAGTGCTGGAAACATGAGGCACCCCAGGTATTGATGGCGGTGTGGCCACGGGTGCCGCAGTACAGGCATGAGCCGTCGGCCAAGCGACGCGCCCGTTCCGCCTTGGATAGGCATGCGCGTCCGAGCTGCATCGGTTCGTGTTCGGTGTACGTGCGACTGTGGCGCTCTTCGTTCCGACCCAGTGATGGAAGCCCGGGCTGGTGACTGCAAACGGCGGGAACGAGCTGCCTGTGGTCTGTCCCGGTGCCGCTCTTGGAGGCGGGTGTCAATCCTTTGAGTGAGGTCGACCAGCTGATCCAGGGAGTTTGGTTCCTTACGAGAGGCCAGTTCGTCCTTGAGCCGTTCGGAGAGACCGTTTAAGAAGGCACCCTGTAAAGCCGCCTCGTTCCACCCGCTGCCGGCGGCGAGGATACGGAAATCCACTGCGTAATCCGCGACGCTGCGGAGTCCCTGACGCAAGCCACGGAGTCAGCGTCCGGTCTTCCTCTCTCCATCGGGTAAGTCGAATACCTTTTTGAGCTCCCCAGTGAACGCGGTGTAGGACGAACACAACGGGCTGTCGTTGAGCCAGATGGCTGAAGCCCAAGCCAACGCTCTCCCAGAGTGCGCCCACTAAATGGGCAATCCTGGCCCGGTCCGAGGGATACGATAGGGGCTGCTGCTCAAACAGAAGGGAACATTGTAGAAGGAAGGGCTGGACTCTACCCGGTTCTCCGGTGAATCGCTCGAGGGGAGCGACGTGGGGTTCCCGGTAGGACGGCGGTACCGGCGGTGGTTGTGGGCGAACCGCTCCATCCGTGTTGGTAACCACTGAGGTGTCCGCCCTCTCTGATTGGCGTTGTTCGCTCCTCAGAGTGGCCACCAATTCCGCCATGGACTCCGACAGGGCCTGTAGGTGCTCGTCATGCCTGTGGATGGCAGCGCCCTGGGGGTTCAGGGTGTGGTGGATAGGGGTGAGGTCGGCTGGATCCATAATGGTCAGTTCAATCTGTAAGGATTGCGCATGCTCAGAGTGATGGTTGGATCCAATTGCATGACTGTGACAACAAGCGATGACAAGTGTCCGTGTAGAGAAGCTCGTAGGGCACAAGCTCTAACGGACGTTGTTTGTTCAAAGGAGTAGACTGTGTACAATACCGGATTGGTAAAGTGCTGGGACTGGTTACTTCGTTATAAGTAGGATACGGCTTGAAAGCCGAGTGCTGCGTGGAAACGCAGGAGTCAACAGAACCAAATACGTAGCAGTGAATGACTAGCGTGGTACTTAGTTTGAACTGACACTGAGCCAAGGGAAACGGGTGACTAAGTATGGACAGTGATCAGTGTGATGAGGGACAGGTGTGAGCAGGTGTCCCGGTGCTTGATGACGGTGTGATTTGTGACTGGGAGGAGCACATCGCTCACAGGACACCAGAGGGCGCGAACGGACCAGCAACAGTCAGCTAGGGTGGAACCCTGACACTTTGTTATATTGGCTGTGTGCTTTGGGTCGTTGTCCTGTTCGAACATGAACCTTCTCCCCAGTCTGAGGTCCATAGTGCTTTGGAGCAGTTTTTACATCAAGGATGATTGTACATTGCTGCATTCATCTTTCCCTCGATCCTGACTAATTTCCCAAGTCCTGAAAAACATCCCCACAGCATTATGCTGCCACCTCCATGCTTCACTGAAGGGATGGTATTGGCCAGGTGATGAGCGGTGCCTTGTTTCCTCCAGACATGATGTGCATGATGGGCTACTATTACGACAACATTAATACGCTTCAATATGTGTTCATGAGGTATACCTACCGTTCATTTCATGCAAACTCCTCCAATTAATCCCAGGTGGCATTCTTTATTTTTTAGGGAAGTACTGGCAACAATGTTGAGCAGGGCTATTTTTATCTTATTAATGGGTAAGTAATGAGGTGAATGGATGTGTGCTTTCCTCTTTCACCCTGTGGGCAAGTCCTTTTCTTCCTTATGTAAATGCATCAACTTAAAATGAAAGAAACGCGAAAAAGGTGATTTATTGGAAATCTGCCTATTTGTAACAAGCATGGTAACAAGCGTTCATTGTTACACTTGTGTAATTACATACAGTAATAACAACCAGTCGCACTATATTATTACGCTGTAACGATCTGTTGTTTACCTCAGTTACAATATTTGTTACAGTGTAAGTACATATAAGTACACTGCTTCAAGGGCACCTTGAAATGAAGTGTGACTTACGTCTCTATTTACATTTCTATCTAAATGCAAGGTGTTTTTATGCGAGCATGCAGCTCCACATGTTGTGTTTCAACTTAATGCATACACACTCCAGTCTGATTCATTTAATTTTAATGCATTCTGTCACGAGCGGATTAGCACGTGCCTTTCGGTGGTGGGATTCTGGGGACACTTTTATTTTGAAGCACACTTTTGACACCTTAGCCTATTACGCGCACCTGTTGTCACTTGTGATTTGTGTTCTGTCACTTGGTGTGGTTCATTGTGGATATGCACTTTTGTAAGTATCCATTACGTTTGGTGTTTGTCTTGTTTTATTTAGCTGTTTTGTTTCAGTGCCTTTTGTTTAACCATTTGTAGTAAGGTTTCTTTTGTTTGTTTTATAATAAATCTCAATTATTCTTTACAAATGTCTGCGTTTGGTTCTACTCCCTATCACACCCGTGACACATTCAGTTGTTTCCAATGTGAAAAGTCACATTTTTAAAAAAAAACTATTCTGCAGCAAACATTTTTGTACTGCCTGTGACGGTAAATCCAATGGTAAAACAAGGCGCAGGTTTGGTGGATCGGTTTTTATTTCAGCGATCCCAAATAAACAAAAGGCACAATTCCGTTGTGTACATTGTATACAGCAAGTTTAGACTTCCCATCACATGTAACAATAACGCACACTGAACAGGACGCACACAGGCAAACGTATACGGAGACAACAAGCAACATTTGTGCGCAATGAAGGGGGGTGCGTTCGTGAAGACATGGGACATCACAAACAATTAACACAAAAGGAGGGGGCAGGGGGACAGTGGCAGCTAGGAAGCCAATGCCGTCGAATGCCGAACCCTACCCGAGTGAGGAGGGGGCACATCCCCAGAAGGAGACGTGACTATGCTGTTTGTAATGCATGTCTGAAATCCCAATTGGAATCCCAATGAGACAGGTGAAGTGTGGGCAGATCCTGTAATCTGCTCTTTGTTGGGAGGCCGCATACGTTACCAGAGGACATAACCATTTTTTGGTTTGTTAGATTTTCAAACTGCTTTGCTCTGGCACAAATCTCCCTCTTGTCGATTATTTTAATTGCCAGAAGCTTCCTCCATTCTCCAGGTCAGTCGACATGAGGCATGTATCTGATATTAGGATCATGTGCTTCTTCTCTGGTGGTTAAGTAGCTGTATCTTTAGCTTTCTCAGGTTTACACTCGATTAGCCAAATGCATTCTTAGACTATCTAACAACAAATGGGGTGGTAGATTTAGATGACTGCAGGTCAATCAAGAAGGACACCAAGAGCACAATAAAAAGGCATTTCTTATAAAGAGAATCATATAGCAATGCAGTGAAATTATAGAAAAAAGAAAACATGAGGTCTCTTATGAAACTCTCCACCTTCAAAAGAAGTCCTTTATTTGTGACTCCACGGCATTGAACATAGGATCTTATTTTGTTTCTACGCTTTGAGGTTAGATACATGATTAAATTGTACAAATCAACATTGTCACGGTGTTGTAGTGTGGCGGAACCATACGCGGACATTTTGAATAAATGAAAAGGTGTATTTAATCCACAACACATAAAATACAAACTACACGTAACTGTAAACGGTAAATGAAAGGACTAACTGACATTAAACGGTGTACAAAGAAACATGTAGCGTATTCACATGAAATGTGAGTTAAACAGAGACAAACCGTGAGCTGTTGAGATAAGCACAAACAATAAACCACACCGGGTGTGGCTGGAAAACCAACCTAAGTAGGCTCCCCAATCAGAGTCAACTGAATGCAGCTGCTCTGACTGGGGAGCCCACAGCGGCATAAAGAGGGCTTGAGGCCTCACTTTTAGTCCTGCCCTGAAATGGCCAGGGGCTCGCAGCCAGGGCATGACAGAGCCCCCCCCCAAAGCGCGGCCTCCAGGCCGCAAGAGTCAAACAAGGGGGGGAGGGCGGGCAACGGCGGTGGTTCCGCAGGGGGCGGCCGCGGCGGCGGCTCCGGAGGGGGCTCCGGAGGGGGCGGCAGCGACGGTGGC
>JACXGK010011390.1:5115-16220 GCA_016801125.1 Novumbra hubbsi
TTAAATGTCATTTATCAAACTGCTAGCTAGTACAACAGTAGCCAATTAGCCGACGGTGGATATACCAGTCGATGTATTTAAATAGTAAGATTACATGCATTTGGTTCACTTTTCTTTGGTGTCATTGCTTTAGAAAGTTTGTATTAGTATTGGGCCAATGTACTTAATAACCTGATTATGTTTGGTTGTTCTCCAGGTACTGTCGTCAAGGAACTTTGTCTGACAGATTGGAGGAGCCATAAAAAGTTAGTAACCGCAAGTTGAGGCTAGTAAAAGATCAGGGTTGTCGGAGGAGAGTAAGAACGTTGCGATTGCGTATTTTGGGCAAAGGTAATATCACCAGAATGAATGATGTTATACTATCCTGTAAATAGCTGGTGTTTGAGGTCAAGAGGACTAATGTTATTCTTTTTATTGTTTACAGAAAGTGCCACTACCGCATAGTTTTACTGTTTATTTTCTGTATTTTCTTTGTACTCAAGGGGGTGTATTAAATTATCAGTGGACATTATTTCTCTTTGAGTTTCTCTTATTTTCTAACTAAATGTAAGTTCCCGAATTGTTAGTTTGTTGCCTAAGTGTCCTTTCCCGGCCCCAAAAAAATATTTCAAATGATATTAGTTTGAGACTTATTATTATCGTCCAGGGCTTTATTTCAACTGGTTTGATCCATAATCGAAAAAACAATTCCTCAGCCAACCAGAAAATTCTCTGAGAAATGTGAGTAAGGGAGCTATGGTATATTGTTTGGCAGCGCAGTGATCTCTCGTGTTACGAACGAGCCTAATTTAGAAATGGTTATTGCATATTTTTGTGATCTTTTCATACTCCATGTACTATTCATAGGCTCTATTACACTTATATTTATAATATTTCATATTTTCATATTTTTGTTACTCCATTTCTACACTCTTTGGAAATGCTTCTAGTTTACATTGTTATGTATATGTTTTGATTATTTATTTTTTTCTTTCGTTTTTCTCTTAATGCTACTGCATATATGCCTTGTGCCATGCTGTATGTATTTCACTGTCTAGATACTAGAGGATAACATCTGCTCTAACGTGCGCTCAGAGTATTGATGTACTTGTTTGAGGATGCTGCATATGTGTTTAACACCGTTGTAGAATTATTATTTTTACTGGCAAAGAGCTAGGAAGGATCCATCGGTGAGTATGTACAGCGGGTGAAATAAGTATTAAACACGTCCCATTTTTCTTAGTAAATATATTTCTAGGGTGCTATTGAAATGAAATTGTCATTGCCAGATGTTGGTAACAACCCAAGTAATCCATACATACAAAGAAACCAATACAAATACATTCAGAAATTCTGTTATGTGTAATAATGTGAAATGACACAGGGTAAAAGTATTGAACACATGAAGAAAGGGAGGTGAAGAAAGGGAGGTGCAAAAAGGCACGGAAAGTCAAGACAACAGCTGAAATCTGTCAGTAATTAGTAACTCGACAACTCGCAAGATTTCTGCCAGAGGACAGGGGAGTGAAAAGAATAATCAGAAGAGTTGTCCAAGAGCCAAGGATCACCTGTGGAGAGCTTCAAAAAGACCTGGAATTAGCAGGTACTGTTGTCTCAAAGAACACAGTAAGTAATGCACTCCACCTCCATGGCCTGTATGCACGCTCACCACGTAAGACTCCTTTGCTGGAAAAAAAGCATGTTGAAGCTCGTTAAAAGTTTGCTGTTTAACATGGAGTAATTGTTTCTGATGAAAAAAAAAAAGTAAGAACAGCACAGCTAAAATGATTTTTGACATTAACAAATACATTTCTACGCCTAAAACTTAGGCTATTTTTATAACATGTCCACAAGGCAGGCAATTTGTTGCGTAGGTCAATATTTTAATCCCAAATAAATGTCAAAAATAAGCACTGTAATGTATATTTTCATTTTTGTCTGCATGAAAATATTGTGTTCATTTAAAGTGGATAAGTGCATATCATTGGATCTACGTGAACAATGACCAACTACTTTTGGACTGTGTATTCTATTCTAGTTTCTATCTGCACGCCAAAAAAAGTTACTTGCAATATTTGTAAACATCTGTGACTGCACAAATAGTAATCATGTACATGGTATTGGTATATTCAGTTATGTTTTTGTTTTTTCCCACCCTGTAGGCTATTCTCAAATGACCTGATTACCTTATTTTATATGAAGGGAGGGGCCAGGAGCAGATTCCAGAATCCACCGTATATGCCATTGTGTTCTGTAACGAGTAAGAAACATTAAATAATCTACTCACAAATACTTAAATATAACTTTAGATCCAAGAAAATTAATTACTGAAAAATCATACAATGTGATTTTCTGGATTTCTGTTTTAGATTCCGTCTCTCACAGTTGAAGTGTACCTATGATAAAAATTACAGACCTCTACAAGCTTTGTAAGTAGGAAAACCTGCAAAATCGGCAGTGTATCAAATACTTGTTCTCCCCACTGTATGTGTGTTTTCTTGCTTCTGTGCTTTACCAGTTATTTCATCCCTGTACTGCCGTTTGTCTTGTTTTTTTTGGTCTCCTGTTTACACGCCCGCTGCTTCGTTGTTTTTCTCCCCTGTGTTTTTCCCCGTCCGCTCGTTCTTTTCCCGTATGTGTTTTTTGTCTTCATCCCTCCCCACCTTCCCCTGCGCTCTGCGTGGTGCCTTTGGGTCCCCCAGCCTGTACTCTGCCCATCCACTGGTGAGAGATCAAACTGGGGGATGGACTCAGCCGACTCCGGCCTCGTTTGTCTGGCCCTAGAACTTACTGCATCCCTAGCAGGTGCCTTGGCGGCTTTGGGGAGCCATCAGGCAGGCGCTCACCAGACACCTCCGGATCCCCGCACTGAGGCTTCTACTGGGATCGCACCTCCCCCCGCCCCGTCCTACAACAGGGAGCCGTAAGTCGCTGCACCAGAACGATTTTCAGGCGAACCCAGTGCTCCCTGATCTTCGAGCAAAACAGCCTAAAATACAGGGCTAGAATGGCCAAAACCATCGTCGCCCTGTCAGGAAGAGCCTTATCTTGGGCCTCTGCGGTGTGGTCCACTGGGGCTTCTCTGTGCACCTCTTACGAGGCTTTTACCGAGGAATTGTTGAGAGCTTTTGACACTGGCCTTCCTCCATCCAACGGCATGACCACGGTCCGCACCACCATCATCTAAAAGAGCCCATTTTGTAAGCGCTGATCTCCTCATTCCGCACGTGTTCCGGCTGCATGGGATCCCCGCGTACGTCGTGTCTGACCGCGGCCCCCAGTTTACCTCCCAAGTCTGGGAGGCCTTCTGCCAGGCCGTGGGGGCAACGTCTGTCCTCGGGAGGCCTTCTGCCAGGCCGTGGGGGCAACGTCTGTCCTCGGGAGGCCTTCTGCCAGGCCGTGGGGGCAACGTCTGTGTGTCAATCAAGAGATGGAGGCTGCGCTATGCAGACAAGCCCACTGTCTCCTCAGACAAGCCCACTGTCTCCTCAGACAAGCCCACTGTCTCCTCAGACAAGCCCACTGTCTCCTCAGACAAGCCCACCACTTGGAGCACGTACCTTCCCTGGGTAGTATATGCGTATCCCTGCTTCCTCAGGGATGTCTTCCTTCCACTGCTTCCTGGGTTATCAACCCCAGTTGTTCCTGACGCAGGAGGAAGACATAGCCCTTCGTTGCAAGCCCACCTGTGCCGCTGCCGGAGAGTTTGGAGACGTGCGCACTCTCCCCTGCTCCGCGGCTCACCATCTTCCACTGTGCTCTGTGTCGTGCGTTTGGGTCCCCCCAGCCCGTACTCTGTCATTCCGCTTGTGACAGATAATTGTGAATCAGGTGGATGGTCCACAAATTTAAGCTGGTCTAGCCTCACCGTCAAGATCTTCGCTAAAACTGTACGGAAACAGGGGAGGGCATGTTAGACATGCTCTCAATTTTTCCTCATCCAATGTTCCTACTGCTTCATATACATCAGCAGTCACTAAGTGCTTTTTCAAAACCTCCAGCCTGAGACCCCAAGGAGCAAACAACAACAGTGTTGATGCACAGCGGCTAGGAAGAACTCCCTGAAGAGGCTGAATTTTAGGAAGAATCTTAGAGAGGAATCAGGCTCAGAGTTGTGACATGACCCCATCGGGTCAAGACCCCATGTGGCGGGTGACGTTTTAAGAGTATAAATTATTAATAAATGTATACAGGCTAAGGGGGGGGGGGGGCCTCAGAAGAGTGGCAGCTGGAATCGTCAGGTATGGTCTTGATCTGCAACACTACCAGAAGAGCTCTGGACAAGGTTGTTCCAGCCTGG
The DNA here is from genome assembly GCA_016801125.1 of Novumbra hubbsi. Classification (NCBI taxonomy): domain Eukaryota; kingdom Metazoa; phylum Chordata; class Actinopteri; order Esociformes; family Umbridae; genus Novumbra; species Novumbra hubbsi. Next base: position 9,395 of record JACXGK010011390.1, read on the forward strand.
GTCAAGATCTCAAGTCCTCCTATATTGAAATGGAACAGGAGACAATGAAGAATTAGATTGCATTCCTTAGATATACTAGGATTTACAATGAAGAAAGAGAACTGACCTTACTTCCCTGGCACAATAATATAGCAGCATAAAACATTGGTGACACAAAGGTGACTTTGTCTTTACTAACTCCAGTACATACACACAGCACTTAACCCCTAACTGGTAATGACTTTGTTGCACCTAAAGGTTACGCCTGTTGTAGAACTGTGCCTAACCGCTGTAGTTTTGAAAGTGGTATGTTGTCCCATTCTTTTGTGATATAGGATTGCAGCTGCTCAACCGTCCGGGGTCTCCTTTGCTGTATTTGTCATTTTATAATGCGCCAGAACATTTTGATATGGGACAAGTCTTGACTGTATGGCCTTCCCTGAAAAAATACATTGTCTGTTGCTCCAAAACCTGTATATATTTTTTTGCATTTTTTACATTCAGGAGAGTTTGTAGTTTAAACTTTAATGTAAAATTTTCTCTATAGGCTTTTATTTCCCAGTTAACACTTACAGTCAAACATACAGCAGAAGTACACATTCAGCGTTTTCACAAACAATGTGCAGTCACAAACATTTTCATTTAAATAGAAAAGTGTGGAGTTACAAATGTTTTGGTGTGTTGCATTGAATGGAGTACATATTTGATTATACTGTTATAGGCCATTTTACACGTATGGATTGAGGAGAAGAAAGTATTTAATGTAAAACAATGAATTTGTGCACATGGTGACAATCGATAGGGCCATTGGGTCTTTTTATCCAATTGGATAGCATAGTCCTTCGTTTTTGTGCCTAATTCAGAGCAGACTAAGTGTTATTAACTACTATGGTGTCTGAGGAAGGGGAAACGCTGACTCTCTTCCTAGGATGTGACAGATCAAATTTAGATTTGGGGAAAGACACAAGTAGGAGATCCCTGGTGAAAAAGTGAAATCATAAAATGGTTTAAGGAATTGGGAAATTAATCACTAGCTGTTTGTAGAAGGGAAAGTAGACAACTTGTGGTAATGCGTCATCGATTTTGTTTGACACATTTTGGTTTGTTTGGAGGTGGGACTATTTTATTTATCCGTATAAAAGATCTGAAATGACAAAATTATGAATGGCAAGATAGATAGAAAATGTAAATCAATTATCAGCACTTAAACTTGTGCATTCAAGTAGCCTACTGTACAAACCAGTCTGCTTTCTTAATTATTGGTAAGATTAAGAGCACACATCTTTCCCCATGGTCAGGGGATTATTTTTATAACTCCCGAACTGCTACTGTTGACCGAACAGAGTTGGATTTTGGCAAAGCAGTATTTGTTAAGTCAGTGATGATTAACCTGTTCGATGTAGTCAACGCACTTTCTCCACACTGGTCATGCACTACACTGAAGTGGCTCGTGAGTCAAACGTCACAGGACAGGATATTAACAATTCTGAATTTGTAAATGCAAGCCAATCAACGGATTGTAGTCAATGATGTTTTACTAAAATCTGAAATTGAAAGGTACGGACTATTGAATACCGACATTCTGCTTCAGCAATATATTTACAAATATTGTGTGTTCTCAAACGTGAGCTCTTGAATGAAGTTCTCCGTAAATAGTGCACAATCGGTTTGCATAGAGGTTGCGGGGGCGCGTGATCATCATCCTCGATTTCGAAGTTTACAACTGGGATCCTAGTTGTAAAAAGGGACATCATGTCAAACGCGGAACAGGAGTTAGAACCGGTGGCAGTTGGTAAAGATGTTGACACCAACAGACGCGATTACGGGAAAGAGCTCTCAGCTGAAGACCACAAATATCATTACCATGATCCAGTAAAATTTGGAACCATTTCCAAAAGTAGAAGAATGGGTGAGTCAATGGTATATGTATGAGAAAAAGGGCGCCACCTGCAGTAGTTTGTGACACTGAATTGTTTTGAGATATATTGCTGGCCATGGCTTAGATAATCGCCGTCGGTTTAGCACCAAATTCGTGCATGTACTACTAGTGTAGCACTTTAAATAGCCGTAATAGTTACGTTTTCGTCAATAGTTAGGCGTTTATGGTGTGTTGTGGACTAGTGAACATTCCCTTTGACATCCTGTTAGGGGATCTGAACTAGGCAGCTGAAACATTTTTTGTGTGTGCTAACTATATAACAGGGAACAAAATGTCCTGAAACTGTTGTTAAATCAGAAAATGTTGAAGGTGTATGGACATTTTTCCTATCCCCATTTTTGAAAAAGGCATATGTTGTGACTGTTTGGTTTAGGGCAAAATTTACAATTAGGGTTAGTTTTAGAACTAGGCTTTGGCATTACTGATTTGTTAGGTCTAGATTATGGTTTCATGTTAGGATATTGAGGATTAGAGTAAGGTTTAAGATTAGGATTATTAAAGTAGGATATTTTAATGTCAATCAACTTTGATTTCCCCATCTGTAGAGCTATGTAAATGTATGTGTGAGAGAGACTGTGAGGGAGAAAGCAAAAGAACAGACAGGAAACATTGGGGGTAGAGAACTAGAGATTGCTATGCTTTCCTGCTCTTCACGTGAAAGGCATGTCACCGGTTAACTGAATGAGGTACTGGAAAGTTCTCAAAGGACTGTTTTTGTTTCCTTATTATTTTTGTAATTTCTAATTCAATTTCCTACCTCAACATATTACAAATTCTAGTTCCATTTAAAGTGAATAAGACCTATTAGAAGCATGCACAACCCCTTATAAACCTTTATAACATGTTTCATGATTTGTTGAGTCTGTCATGCATAACCAAAGTGCCTGTATATTACAGAGAATTCAGTTTCCAAAGAAGCCAGTAGCGTCAAGGGAAACATGTTGATGTCTGAAGACGGGTTCCCAACAGGTAACTCTAACTGATAGGAACCGGTCTGACCGGTCTGACAAAGTCCATGTAATCTGATAATTATGATCTGGAAGGCTTCAGATTTCCTATTATAGAACTATATAAATACGAAAATGTGGAACTTGGAATTAAATAGTATTCTAATGTGGAGCTTGGGATTTGGCTTTTGTTGATGTTGCAAAGTTAGGTTTTTTCCTTATTCTCTCTCTCCATTTTTCATTCTCTCTCTGTTCCTAATGAGCTCTGAATTACATTAAATCCCGCAACATATAATGTAGCAAGCCCAACCTCACTAAGTAGTTGCCTGGATCCTATAAAGCAGGAATTTTCCAGTCTGGTCACTGTAGCCTAATGTCTTTCCTACTCCCATTGTCACTATCATGTTTGCCATGACAATACAAAGAGACAGGTGTCCAGGCTAGTAAGTGACTTATTGTTGGAAATCATGTGGTTAACAGTGAATTTTATCTGTCTTATACCTTGGACCTGAGAAACGTCTTTGAAGTAATTGATTAATCTGTCATGCTTTCAGTCATGGTCACAGTTTCACCAGAACAGAGATAAAAAACATCCATCAGTTAATAATGAAATGCAAAGTAAAGCTCATTTGAGGATACAATATGCAAACTACCTATATGCATATTGAGACCATTTAGTTACCTTGACAAAGCTATTGTAGAATGTGGAAGTTAGTTACTTCAACATAGTGTTTTTTAGAGAATGTGGTATTGTTTTATTATCGAGTCACTTGAGTGTCACGGTCACCACTTCTCATTTCAGCATAGGTCAAACTTTATAGGTTGTTATAGAGTCTTTTATATAGATTTAATGTTTCCAAAGTTTGGTCAATGGAGACCGATGTTAACTGGACTTTGTTATTATTAACTGTACTCAAAACCCAATGACTGGCCTGACAATCATATGCAAGCTCACAGTTTTATTAACTGAACCAGTATTTTACCAGGTTAAGTCAATTGAGAACTAGTTCTCCTCTGAACACACCAACAACAGTTACCGCAACCTTTGCTCAATGAATTCTGCAGGTTCTCCTGAGCAAGTAGAACCATTACATCAATGTCTCAGGGCAAGTGACATTGGCGACAAAGTATACCACTACATGCCGCTAACTGGCTAGCCATTTTACTCTTATTACACACGTGCACACGCAGCCAACCGCAGACATACTGTGAGTCTTGGAAAACAGTAATACACTTTTACAGAATATAGCGTCAGTTCAGCTGCCATACTGTTGCAGTGTTGCCTAGGATGTTGGCCATATCAGATGTGCTGGACAGGTTTCCAGGCTGCATGATGTTAGGCTGTTTAGATTCCTTATCATTTTGGTCAACGTTGGACCTTATTAGGTCCCTGTCATATTTGTAGATGTAATGTTTTGTCTTATTGGGTCCCTGTCCTGTTGGGATCCAGCTCTTCCCATGTTGCTGGCTGTGGTGCAGGGGCCCGACAGACTTCCTGCCGATGAGGGGGCCCAGGAAGTATTGCGGGGGAAACTCCGCCTCTTGGAGGTCGACAGTGTAGAGGTCAACGCTCTCTTCAAGGTACGAATCTCTTCATGCAACCTTTCTGTATTTCATGGATCACTAAAAGCATTCACTACCTAACTGTTCTCAGCATGGCTCAGTCACACCCTACTTTGTCAACATAGTCACAGCTTTTGTGGTGTTATCGCAACTGTGTAAAGTTACAGTGATTAGAAGGAATTAATTGCGTGTACGGTCGTGGAATATTTGCATGTCTATGTTATCACTTGCTTTGCCATTCATGTGGTTTTGTAATCGGTGTCTCATGTTCTTATTATATAACAGTTAGTGTCTTATTTACATTTTGCATTGCTTTAAATTGTTCCCTGCTTTGGTATCTAGGAACTCTCTGCTCGGCTGCTTTCAATCAACAGTGAAGAAAACATAATTTTGGTCACATTCAAAACATTTGAAGAGTTATGGAAGTTCACCACATATTACGCAATGGGTACGTTTTATAAACACCTTGTAGACCAGAATGTCTGGCTGAGCATTACCATGTTGAACTCGTTTTTAGGTTTTCTGGGTTTATGCATGGAAACCTGCTCCTAGACCAGGATATCTGTCTGAGCCTTAACCTGTTCAACTTGTTTCTAGGTTTTCTTGGTTTGTGCATGGAGAACCTGCTCCTGGACCAGGAGTTCAGGTTGAGTTCCCTGGACCAGGATGATGTTGGCATAGAGATATCTATTCAAGATGAGAAACTCAACCTCATGTACAAAGGCATCCTTATGCAAGAAGGTAAAATATTGTAGATTTTCTGTATATACAATGTGCATTTTAAAGGACCAACTCCGTTGCATTGTAGTTTGAGTATCTTCCTAGAGATTGGACGGTTGGGAGGTAAATCCCCAGTCAGATGATAACAGGTACTACAAATAGGATTGTGACATTATGAGGTGCTATATTCTATCAGATAACAATTCATTGTAACACAATAGTTACAGGCACAGTGTAACATCCCCTTAGAAGTGTACATCATAGTAGCTCTTCAATTCATTGTAACACAATACTTACAGGCACAGTGCAACATCCCCTTAGCAGTGTACATCATAGTAGCTCTTCATATGATGTGCAACCAATTCTCTTTTTCTCTCACAGGTTCTTTCTTTGCCAGCTGTAGTTCCACCCAGATGTTTGACAGCTCCACCTCTGGCAGTGACCTGTACCTGGAGCAAGGGGACATAGCCCTATTCGAGCCTCCGTTCCTGGGTTCGGGGTGGACTGTCCTCTCCTTGGGGGATGGAGCCCGGGGAACCAAGCCCAAGCCAGCCCTGGAGCCTGTTATACCATTCCACCAGTCAGTAAACAGTTTTTATATACTTCCACCTTTAAAATGATAAACCCAACATTTTGAATATGCAGTGTTAGTAACCCCCCCGTTCCCTATAGATGGTTTTTGAAATCCTTTACAGAGAACATCCTAGTTGGAAGTGTCAAGCCAACATGTACCTTTCCCTACCAGTTTGGTAAGAAATGTATATTCCATCCATCATTAGACTATGTCATATATTTCATGATTTCCCATTCCGCCATCTGTAAGACAATTCTAGTCTTTCCCAGACATATCTCAGTTCTAAGGTCCCCTCTGACCCATCTCATAACCCGTAAAAGTGGAAGGATCGTGGAAATTTACAGTTCTAATCCCAACCTCCCCTCTCCCAAACGTTCCCATGCTAGCCACTGGCTCCTGTGAGGTTACCACAGGGTATGACGCCGGTGGGCCCGACGAGCTGAGCCTGTTGCAGGGGGATCGGGTTGTTATCGTGGGCCTGCTGGTGTCCTGCTTTGAGTGGTTCACTGGCAGGCTGGAGAGGACCGGCGAGGTGGGGCTAGTGATGACGTCACTGGTGAAGCCAGCCGACGATACCCTTTGTGAGTAAGTGCATCCGCTGAGTCAAATCACTGAATGAAGCATTCAGCCTATTCACTTTGTATGTGTAGCTTTTCGCCGAGCGTCATGATTTTTCTTCATTTATTAACCTGGCGGTTTGAATCCTATATGCTAATTTGGTTATTAGCTGAGGTATATGAGACCATATATATGTGGTATATGAGACCATATACCACGGGTATGACATCTTTATTTTGCATGTCTTATTATTTATTGATCTGTAGTTCAGTAGTTTTATTCACTGCTGTAATAACCGGTTTATACGCGCAATAAGGCATTTCTGGGGTTGTGATGTGACCTGAGCGCTGTGTCCAGACACCCCACAGTGTGTTAGAAAACCTGTGGTCTGTGTTATATTGGCTGTATACCACACCTGAGCGCTGTGTCCAGGCACCCCACAGTGTGTTAGAAAACCTGTGGTCTGTGTTATATTGGCTGTATACCACACCTGAGCACTGTGTCCAGACACCCCACAGTGTGTTAGAAAACCTGTGGTCTGTGTTA
>JACXGK010011391.1:0-16120 GCA_016801125.1 Novumbra hubbsi
TTTCCATTCCTGTGCTAACGTGTCCTCTTTTCCATTCCTGTGCTAACGTGTCCTTATTTCCATTCCTGTGCTAACATGTGTCCTGTGTGTTGGCAGGTTGATGCAGCAGTCTGTGGAATCTGTCTGGTGCATGGCCTTTGACTTCATCCTGGACAATGTTCAAGTGGTGGTGCAACAGACCTATGGGAGCACTCTGAAGATCACGTAGGAAAGGCCTGGCTGCATCTCAGATCAAACTGTGGGGCAGGCTGCTCTGTTAGGGGGAGACCATTAAACCTGGGATCCTGTTCAGGCTGACGCTCCCAACACCAGAGTTCTGTTGGGTACCCTGACCATTATTACATCATGATCCTGTCTGAAGAGTGCTGGGGCAGTCTGACATCACTATGACAACCTGTCCTGACGCACGTCCGCAGAACCGGGAACTAGACCAGCTGCCGGACCGTAAAACCTGACCCAAAATATACTGTCCAAACATCCGAGGGCTGGGGGAGGTCAGGACCTACTGGAACTTGTGAGTGATGGGTGGCTTGGCCACTAGGTTTAGGAAAATACCAGTCATTACTGCTTGTAGGACAGACTGATGCCCAACGATGGTTCACAGTGTCCTTGCCATCTTGCCAGTCTAGTTGCCACCGGCCGGTTCTGTGGTGTCCATGGAGTAGAAGTGGGATAATGGCAGAGACTTCAACTCCTCCCGATCCTTTTTCTGTACTCTGATTTTTATTAGTAGTTTTGTTGCTCTGACATCTGCCAATGAATCCACAGAAGTATCTGCAAACTGACCTGGTAGCAGGAAACAGCTAAAATACCTGGTTGAGGAGTGTTTCTTTGGTTTGTTTTGAAAATATGCTTTTATACGGTTCCTCTGCAAAAAAAAGAAAGTGCCGAACGTTGTTATAGCATGTAAATAGTGTTTTCAACAGCGCCTCAAATGATAAAGCGTTTTTTATGTAGACATTTTTTTCTTGTTTTCTTTACAAGTACATTGTTTTCTTTACAAGTAGTGTTTTATTAACTGTCGTTAGTGCTCTTTCATTGTGTGTGTGTGTGTGTGTGTGTGTGTGTGCGTGCATGTGCGTGCATGTGCGTGCGTGCGTGTGCGTGCGTGCGTGCGTGCGTGTGCGTGCGCGCGCGTGCTCGAGATGCTATTGAAGTGAGGACCTTCTGGCTAGTCCTTCTGGCTAGACATTGGCAATACCATATTTTTAGGCTTAAGGTTAAGTTTAGGGTTAGATTACATTTGGACATAAAGGTAGGTTATTGAGGTTTGGGTTGGGTCAAATTTTAGGGTAAGGTTTAGAGCAAGTCCTATATTTTGCTAGGATTTAGGGAATACAGTTTTGTTTAAGGATACAAGATCTCCGGTCCTCACTTGAAGTGCATGTGTGTGTCTGTATGTATGTAGATGGCCAAAGCCCTTAATATTTTATGCAACTTCTGTTTGGTTTAGCTAAGACACAAAATCACAATGGTCTACACCAGAGGTGTCAAAGCAGTTCCATGGAGGGCCAAGTGTCTGAGGTTTCGCTCTCTCACCTTGTGCTTGATTGGTTAATGAGGTCACTAATTAGTTAGGATCTTCCTTCACCTGCTTCGGTTTGGCCTCAGTTGGGCACCAAAAACCATCTTACACTTGTCCCCCAGTGGATGGGATTTGACACCCCTGGTCTACATCTTCCTCCTCTCCTTCTTCAACTGCTCTGATGAAGAAATATGGGGGAAGGCAAAACCATGTGTCTGGACAGGTGCTGTGCTGATGTTATATAGTGGAGGAGGAGGCGGCATTGTGGACAGTTTCCTGAATCACCCCGACTGACCTTTATGCTGTCACTGCTTTCTATGACATCAGAAGATATCATTACACACAACGTCACACTTGTGACATCATGGTATACCAAAATATTGGGTGTGTTCCCATGCTCATACGCTGCTGACACCTGACAGACACAACAACACCTGGTTAGGTATTTTACATTTGAATCCTTGAATCCTATCAGATGCTCTTAGCCTGAGCTGCTGACAGAAGTCTTGTGTGTAAATTCTCTTATTGCCCCCCCCCCCCCACATGGCAAGCAACTACTGAGCAGGGGAATGCCACCAGAAATTAAATAACTGACAGTTTTATTTATGACATCAGCAGAGTTATAGAGATGGTGGATATGAAATGACTTCCTCTGTACTCAATTTGTGATTATACAACCGTTGGTGTTCTGGTGAAATGAATGTAGTTCTGGGTGCGAGAGGCGGATAGACAACCTTTTGTTTTGAGTTATTGGTTAATCATCATTAAAATGTTGATGCTGTGGTCTCTGAGTGACTGTAAAATACTCACCTATCTTCATCTGCCATAACTCTATAAAAGGAAAGGGCCAGAAGGAAGTATCTCATTGGTCAGTGTACCTGTCCAATGACTGACCTGTGCCTGAAGACCTGAAGCTGTGACTTCATTTGTATGTTTTCTAAGAACTTGATAATAAACTTGGAACTTCTTGATTGAAATTACAATTTGCGTTTGTATGTGATTTGGAGGTGTTTTTGCAAAATAAAAGGAATGATTTCGTCAACTTTACTGTTATCTAGGTGATCACAGTCACATCTTTATAGCCAAGCTGAACGGGGACTAGCCCAGCTACCCAGGTTGTTTGCTAGCTATTGGTCTGGTTGCCTGTGTACTCGATTCTGGCAGGGGGCGATTTCGGGACAAGACTGGCCTCAGTTCAGTTTCCCTCAGGATCCGTCTCAAATTAGGCGCTGACACCCAGACTCCTTTAAAGTGGAACACTGATGTTGTGTTATTGCCGGTTGTGCCCCTGTAGGCCACCGTACGCCTTGCCCTGGCTAAACGCTATTCACCCGTTGGCAAAAGAATTGCCTCTAACAAAATGTTTGGTTATACATTAAAATACTACGTAAAGAATGTTATTGAAAAATAGTACCTTAAAAATGTATTGTCCTGTATCATGTATTTTGCATCCTACAATATTTCTGACCTAATCCACCAATCATCCCCATTAAAGTTTAAATGAAACCGTGTCTTTCCTGTTGTAGAAGTTGTGGAATAGCCTACCTTTATATATTAGGTCTTCCACTGGTAACGACATTTTTAATCACACCTAAAGGCATTTCTTTTTTCTTTAGCACTTGAGTCTGCGAATGGATAATAAATTGTGTTTATGTCTGTCCTATGAAAATATGTTCAGTTAGCTATATGTTTTGTGGTTTTATACGGTTTTCCTTTTGTGTTCTAGATACTTTTTGTTTGATAATACAGCATTTTGGTTGACACTTGTTTAAATGTGCTTTATAAAGAAATGGGACTAGACTTATTTAACGGTGACGTAAAATATTGGTCAATATAAGTGCGTGCTTCACGTCTCCTGCGAGGTCCACGGCGCGCACAGCGTAGGCTAAAGGCTGGGTTTCGTGTCGGTACAGAGGGACCCCTTTAGGTGAGTAGCTTAGCCTGCTTGGTAACTGTCGAGCGAATGAAAGGAGTATTTATGGTCTTTGTTTTGTGCAAGACAGTGGGGTGATTTTTTTGGACTGCTCTTTGTTCGCATAACTAGGTAGACTGTACCAGCACGCCAACGTTAGCGAGTCGCTACAATACAAGTTACGCTAGCTAGCTATTGTTAGCGAGTGTTCAGTGGTCACGCAGTTGCTAACACTGTACATGTTTGGTTAGCCCAGCTGTCCTACAATAGGTAAGACCGCTTGCTATGCTAAAACGACGCAAGTAATTAACGTTATTCTTGTTTATTACACTTGCAGAACACCGCCTAAAAGAAATATAAACTATCTCAATGTCTAAACTGGTTAGATGAATAGCGTGTTTAATAAACATCTAATATAACAAGTGGACGGGGTTATCAGCTAGTGATAACAGGAGCTCGCTTGCTTGTCATTGATAAACTACCTAACGGATAGTTGTAGTAAGAAACCTAGGTAGTTAGTTACACTACACTACAGTACTGTACAGTTCCTAGCTAACTATTACTGTAGCTAGTTGGTTTGTATGAAGTGGTAATTTGTCACTCATCAAATCAACTCTAAATAGTTTGGGTTTTCAAGTTTTATTCAATGAAGAGTTTTAAATTCGAAAAAACGTCTGGTTAATTGAGTGACTTTGTTTGTGATGACGTTAAACCGTCAATGAGGTTTGTCGTTACCATTGGCACGAGCCTCCGCATTCGCTTCTGACCGTACCCCTCCATTTCCCATCGGCCACTTCTCTTCTAGTGTCAGAGGTTTCGTGCAGCTCTTAGTCATGGCGAGTCAGTCAATGGAAATCATGGCCAAGGCGCTGGAGCAGCAGGTCCTGCAGTCAGCCAGGATGGTCGAGGAGAAGCTAGATGCAGAGCTGGGAAAGTTGGAGCGCATGGATGACGATGAGATGGAAAAGCTGAAGGAGAGGAGGTTGGAGGCCCTCAAGAAATCCCAGAAACAGAAGCAGGTAGGTGGTTGTTAGGGGCTAAGGCTAAGGGGGTATTGTGGTGGATGACCAATGAGCACTGGTTTGTTTTCTCAGGAATGGTTGTCTAAAGGTCACGGGGAGTACAAGGAGATTGCCAGCGAGAAAGACTTCTTCCCGGAGGTGAAAGAGAGCAACCGCGTGGTCTGCCATTTCTACAGAGACTCCACCTTCAGGTCGGCAACTGAAAATAGAAAAGGACAGAGGTCTTCTGAAATCTGTATCCATGCGATTATAGTGTCGGTTTCCATTTGAGCAGTGCCATCGATGTTAAAGGGGTCCGGAGAAATCAGCCTCTTACCAACCCGTTTACAGATCATTCAAAAAATGAAGTTGGAAGGGCCACTCTTAACTGTTTGGTTGCAGCATCCTTTCAAGCAGTGGTCCGGTGCTATAATCGCTAGGCTATCTGCCACCCCAAAACATCCTCTAAGGATTCCTATAGCAACATTACAATCTTCTCTTTCTGGTTTGGTCCTAAAATTCATTTAGCATAAAACTAAAAAAGTATTACAGATTTATTGCCCAGTGAAACATTATTGCAGCACTGACCCCGTCTCCTCCATGCTGCCGTCTTGAAGATGCAAAATTCTAGACAAGCACCTGGGCATCCTGGCCAAGAAGCACCTGGAGACCAAATTCATCAAGCTGAATGTGGACAAGGCACCGTTCCTGACGGAGCGGCTACGGATAAAGGTGATTCCCACTCTGGCGTTGGTGAAGGATGGGAAGACCAAGGACTATGTGGTGGGATTCACTGACCTGGGAAACACAGACGAGTTCCCAACAGAAGTGCTTGAGTGGAGACTGGGATGCTCTGACATCATCAATTACAGGTGAACTAGCAGATACATTTTAAGTTTAAATGTTTTTTCTCTCTAGGTGGATTTCCCAAACCTCTACTCGGGCCTCCACTAATTCCGGTTTCACACCCAAACTAGCACACCTGATTCAATTATCAAATATTTCTGTTTTATTCACCTCCTGGAGAGGCCCAAGGAGAGATGTGAAGTACATGAGGAATAGTATGCTGTGCCTTTTCAACCACAGTGCGACTAGTGGACCAGAGATACAAGTCAAGGGATTCTTCCTAACCTACTGTTGGTCTTCCCTCCCAGCGGTAACCTGATGGAGCCTCCCACCCTGACACAGAAACCTGGTTCAAAGTTCACTAAGGTGGAGAAGACCATCAGAGGAAGAGGATATGACTCAGACTCTGGTTCTGAAGATGACTAGGAGGTCCCGCCCACCTGTCACTCATGGCTACTTCCCACTAACAGGCAGAACCATGAACCATTTCCCATCTTTCCTGTTTTAGACTTTGTCTTGCTTTGTGTTTCTTAAATTCTGGTAGGGATTAAATTGTTGTTTTTTGTAGTGAGTGGATGGATGTTTGGGACATTTTCGTTTAATGAATTTAAGTGCTTTTTCATTCAACATTTATTTCCTACTTGAAAATAAGAGGATTCCTGACTGAGCCACTGAACATGGCATTTATCTGAAGTGGCTCAGCCAAGAATGCTTGTTCTGTGCATGTTTCAATTTATTACATTTAGAGGCTAACTGGAGACCCTCAGACCTGCTGCTGTTGCTTCATAATGACACACTGAAAATTCATATGGACATTTGGAAGATCCATATTAATCGCCAGCTATATTGAAAGGGATCTTTTACATGTGATAGAATTTTCTCAGTTCATTTACCTAAAACAATTTTATACACATTTTCATACATATGGGACATTAGGTTGTCACATTGTCCTGGGTCCTCCCAATGAAAATGACATTCTCACAGAATTTCTATGAAGTGTCACCATCCCAAAAATCCATAATTGCATCTACCATCACAGACTGAAAATAAGGTAGTGTCAAAATGGTTAAACAGCAAGAACAAACCTCGAATCACAGAGGTTAAGGAGCAACTAAGTGCCAAGGACATTCCACAACTCCCTCCCTATCCTGTCAGTGTGTGATAGTAGCATAGGCGTGAATTCATTCTGCTGATTCTGTTGCAAAATGTATAAACTGAAGGAAATGTGGAGTGACTTAACGGAATTTGTCCCAATGGAAATGTTTACTTTGCCAATCATTCCGTTTGCAACAGAATAAATGGAATGAATAAACCTGTGGGGTGTATTTATTCTGCCAAAAAAACATTTGTGAAATGTAAAAAATATTTTTAATTTGATATTAAGCATTCTTTCCCCTTTTTTTTTTTTTTTTGCAGTTCTTTTGTTCTACTTGGGGAAATGTTATTTGGCACAATGAGTATACCCCTGGTTGAAGTTTTCTATCGAAAATTGGTTGATCTTAATAAAAGCTGATGATCGTCACTGGAGATTTGTTGTATTTTCTTTCAAAACCTTTATTCTGTGGACATATTTGAAATGCAAAATCAACATGTATGGCCAGTATGAAAAGAGATTACAGTATGTGTACTAAACAATTTGAATTCCAATAGTAGGATAAGTATGGTATAGAGAAGTGTTTCTCTGAAATGAATAAGGGCTCTTCAGGTTTGATGGGATATAGATATAGAACTCAACAGTTCAGGGCTCTACAGGTTTAAGGAAGTGTCAAGGACTCCGTGGATTTGGGCTCTACAGGTTTAAGGAAGTGTCAAGGACTCCTTGGATTTGGGCTCTACAGGTTTAAGGAAGTGTCAAGGACTCCGTGGATTTTGGCTCTACAGGTTTAAGGAAGTGTCTTGGACTCAACAGCTTTGGGCTCTAAAGGTTTAAGCAGGCGTTGTACAATCAGCTCTCCCTTGCTGTTCAGGTAGGTGTCAGCCATGTCCTCCTCAGCAGGCAGACCATAGGGAAGCTTTAGTGGTTTGATCCTGAAGGGAGAAAGGGGACAAGGAGGTGTTGCAAATGGCCGTCTGTATTCATCGCTGGTATCCTGTCCCTTGTTGGCTCACAAGTCAGTTCGAGGTATGGCTGCTAAAGCATTTACCTTCAGAATTACATTAACATAATATTTTTAAAAAAATCTTCAGTGAACAAATGTACATAAAAAAGGTTATATTTCTTTTTTGTGTAAGCCACAGCCTTTTTAATAATATAGACAGAGTGCTAAATAATTCCAGAGGGCATGGAACCAGTGTTAAGATGAAAAGGTACTTAACACTATGGTTAGTAGAACGGAAAATCCATGGCCAATCAATAAATGTTAGTTTGGCCATTTACTATGTCAACATTACTGACGTGATGTGTTACCCTCAGATCCTTCAAGTATGGAAACGGTGAGGGTCATTAATATGACCATCCTTATTGAATTCCAGTACATTTAATTGGCCATCCTTTTTTAGATCAATCAATCACAAACTCAATGGATAAACATAAACATCACAGTAGCTAACATAATTAATAAGGAATGAGCAGTCCTACCTAACTAGATGCTTGATGAATTTCAGCTGGTTGTTGACTGAAGGGATGTTCTTGTGAATCACAGGTACAAATGCCTGAGCACAAGATGAACAATGAATAATTACAGCAAAAAACATGTTGGAGACAGGAAAGTCTTACACTACCAAATGCTAAAAGAGCATAGATTTGGAGAATGTTTTAATAAACACCTTCACAAACATAACCATTATGGTAATACTGCCTTGTACCCAGCTTGCCCCAGACGTGGGAGGAGATTTAGGTTTTATTTATTTTTGTCAAACGGTACATTGTTTATGTCACCATGACTACGTGGCAAAGGTTGAATTAAATGAATCCGGACGCATAGGAGACTGACCTTGTGCAGGCGGAGTCCCTCCACGATTTTCTTCTCCCAATAGGGCCGGCGCATGGTGCTCTTGACTCGCGTGACCACATGTAGTTTATGTGGCTGCTCCGGGTTGCCGCCATATTTTTCATGTTCTTGAGACCACTGGTCCAGTAACTGTAGATACGAGAAGAAGACATACACTGGCCATTGGGTTTGTTTCTAAATAAAATGGCAATAGTATTTGCAATTAGGCTAAGGGCCAAAGGGTTAGCAACATTAAGTATGAAACTTGCTTTTCAGTTAAGGCATTCACTAGATTTAGATCTCACCTCTTGAGAAATACGCGATCTTGTGAACTTGCTGCGGAATGAATTGAACCAGGGAAGAGGCGTCGTTTCTGTTAAAGCCTAGAACAAAATAGTCAAGACATTATTATAATGACAAAAGCTAGATGACATTAAAGCAGTAAAATAGTTCAGATTATCCTACAAATGTTCCAGTAACCAGACATATAACGGCAGCTTAGTTTTAACCGCATTTCTTTATTAAACTTAGACTCCACTTTTACCTGAATTGGGGAAGATACGAAAATCCCACGACGTAAGAGTGACATGTTTACTCATTGGTTGATGGGGAGCAAAACGCCAAGGTTACGGGGCAAATACCCTCATATAGGGATGCCAATGCTGAACTGAATCCTACAGATACATTGTGGGTATGGTTAATTTGCGAATTCGTTCTCAAATTAAAAAAAGAAAAATGCAGAATAATAGCCAAAATCAAAACTCTAAGTTTTACGTTCTAACGCTTATTCCATTCACCGGAAAAGGAAACCGTCGGCATAAAAGTCACTTTTAAATAGGATCGTAGTAATACCAAACTCAATATTGTTCCTACATGTTTTTGAATAATTTAATTTAAAACACAAATTTCTATTAAATTCCAGAGGGTGGTCAATATGTAATATTTAATGACGATATATAAGCATTATTTTCACACATTTCTTTAGCAGGTATTCACATTAATATTACTTTTTCAGTAGACGTGTTGCTTGGGGGATTTATTATTGTTGCGTACCTCTGTAGGACGAAAGCAAGTTAACAAGTTCTGCAAGTTGTCATGCTATTTGCCTACTTCCGGTTTATTTTGGTTAACTATTGAAAGTAAAACAAAAAGGGGGGTTTGGATATGCTCTTACCATGAACATTTAAGTGAAGGCCATACAAGTGGGATTGATCTATTGATGGATTGCGTTGCAATTGAAGAGATGCCCCGATAAAAAAACGATATATAAGCTGAAGTTGAGTTGTGCTGTGGACCGATTAAGGGGAAGCATGTACAAAGCCTAACTGGGAAAATTACGAACATCCACCAGTCTTAGTCTTAGATAGTGAACAATGGCTCAAGTCCCTGGTATGGAGACCTCGGCCATCTCCGTGCTAAAGCGGGCAGTGGAGCTGGACCAGGCCTCGCGCTTCCAGGAGTCGCTAGTGTGCTACCAGGAGGGCATCCAACTACTAATGGACGTGCTTAAAGGTAAAACACACAAAATCATCCTCTGGGGTGTAACAATTGTTTAACTGATCTACTTGTCTCTTCACAGCTGTCAAGGATGACTCAAAGAAAGTCCACTACAGACAGAAAATAAAGGGATACATGGAGCGGGCAGAACAGATCAAAGTTCATGTGAACCAACTAAAAGAAGGTAAAACAGTAGATTGCGTAGTGATTAGTGTGTTGTGACACTTGTGTGTTGTGTCGTGTGTTGTTCTACCAGGTCAGTTAGCTTGGAACACCATTCCCGGTTAAACCTGGGAGCAATTTGGTTTAATTGTATTGTTTAGGCAAGGATTACAGATTTACACATTTTATCGCCAGTTATTTGATCTAGCAACACGGGTTACTAGTAATACTGCTTAAATACCCTTTTATGATAAAAAGAAACATCACTCGACCCACCTGAGATGATAATGGCTTTTAGTAGTACACATTCAATTACTTTTTTTTCTTTACCATCCTTTCATTTGTGTCCCTCCTTCCTCTCCAAAGAGGGGAAGTACCACGAGCAGATCCGGATAGCAGAGGATGCTACAGGCCACAGCTATGAGTCTCTGTTCAGGCCCTACATCAGCGAGAGCCTCACTGAGGTCTGGGTGGAGGACCCTTACATAAGACATATTCACCAGGTGATTTAACTGTAAACTGTATTAAACAAATTCACCAGGTGATGTACTTCAGGAAAGTCATGTACCGGGGGAGTTGGGAAAAACAAAATACCCTTGAATGAGTAGGTGTCCAAATGCCTGACTAG
Organism: Novumbra hubbsi; assembly: GCA_016801125.1. NCBI lineage: Eukaryota > Metazoa > Chordata > Actinopteri > Esociformes > Umbridae > Novumbra > Novumbra hubbsi. Next base: position 10,502 of record JACXGK010011391.1, read on the forward strand.
TGATATATTTATATATACAGTTGGGAGAACAAGTATTTCATACACTGCCGATTTTGCAGGTTTTCCTACTTACAAAGCATGTAGAGGTCTGTAATTTTTATCATAGGTACACTTGTGAGAGACAGAATCTAAAACAAAAATCTAGAAAATCACATTGTAGGATTTTTGAGTAATTCATTTGCATTTTATTGCATGACATAAGTATTTGATCACCTACCAACCAGTAAGAATTCCGGCTCTCACAGACCTGTTAGGTTTTCTTTAAGAAGCCCTCCTGTTCTCCACTCATTACCTGTATTAACTGCACCTGTTTGAACTTGTTACCTGTAGAAAAGACACCTGTCCACACACTCAATCAAACAAACAGACTCCAAACCTCTCCACAATGGTCAAGACCAGGGAGCTGTGTAAGGACATCAGGGATAAAATTATAGACCTGCACAAGGCTGTGATGGGCTACAGGACAATAGGCAAGCAGCTTGGTGAGAAGGCAACAACTGTTGGCGCAATTATTAGAAAATGGAAGAAGTTCAAGATGGCGTTCAATCACCCTCGGACTGGGGCTCCATGCAAGATCTCACCTCGTGGGGCATCAATGATCATGAGGAAGGTGAGGGATCAGCCCAGAACTACATGACAGGACCTGGTCAATGACCTAAAGAGAGCTGGGACCAGAGTCTCCAGAGAACCATTAGTAACACACTACGCTGTCATGGAATAAAATCCTGCAGCGTACACAAGGTCCCCCTGCTCAAGCCAGCGCATGTCCAGGCCCGTGTGAAGTTTGCCAACGACCCAAAACACACAGCCAGGGCAACTAAGGAGTGGCTCCGTAAGAAGCATCTCAAGGTCCTGGAGTGGCTTAGCCAGTCTCCAGACCTGAACCCAATAGAAAATCTTTGGAGGGAGCTTAAAGTCTGTATTGCCCAGCGACAGCCCTGAAACCTGAAGGATCTGGAGAAGGTCTGTATGGAGGAGTGGGTCAAAATCCCTGCTGCAGTGTGTGCAAACCTGGTCAAAAACTACAGGAAACATATGATCTCTGTAATTGCAAACAAAGGTTTCTGTACCAAATATTAAGTTCTGCTTTTCTGATGTATCAAATACTTATGTCAGGCAATAATATGCAAATTAATTACTTAAAAATTATACAATGTGATTTTCTGGATTTTTGTGTACCTATGATAAAAATTACAGACCTCTACATGCTTTGTAAGTAGGAAAACCTGCAAAATCGGCAGTGTATCAAATACTTGTTCTCCCCATTGTATATACCTTTTGTCTCTAAGTCACAGAAACCTTTTAATGTATTTCTTGCAGTCACAACCGATGTTGATTTGACATTATTTTATTTTGATTCTGGTTTGTTTATGGGTCTTTTTGACATTGACCTCTGCCCCCCAGCTGTATAACTTCCTGAGGTTCTGTGAGATGTTGCTTAAGGCCAGCTGTAAGGTAAAGAGGATTCACCTCCTGACCTCTCAGGATGAGGTAACTTACTAACTTAATAGCTAACTATAGTATCGTGAGCAAATACACCTCATGAACAGGAGAAACCTTTCACCTCTCCCATCACTAACTACTGCTCTGTCTCACCTCTCCCATCACTAACTACTGCTCTGTCTCACCTCTCCCATCACTAACTACCGCTCTGTCTCACCTCTCCCATCACTAACTACCGCTCTGTCTCACCTCTCCCATCACTAACTACCGCTCTGTCTCACCTCTCCCATCACTAACTACCGCTCTGTCTCACCTCTCCCATCACTAACTACTGCTCTGTCTCACCTCTCCCATCACTAACTACTGCTCTGTCTCACCTCCCATCACTGACTACTGCTCTGTCTCACCTCTCCCATCACTAACTACTGCTCTGTCTCACCCCTCAGTCTTTCTGACCTCCACCATGCCTGCAAATTCTGAACCCCAAAAGCTCTCTAATGTAGTCTGGATCATGTGATGATGTGCTGTCATTATCAATCAATGGCATAACTGAGTAAATGTACAACTGGTATTATGTATTTGCTCTCTTATTATTATTAACAGCTCTTGTACAGTTGGAAATACCAAGCCACGGGACTCTAATAAGAGGTTGTTTACCCGATCCTCGCCATTCTGTGTTGCAGGCAGACAATTCCTCCCAGCAGACCAATGCTCTGTCAGAGCTCCAACAGAGTCTCCTGAGCCAGGGGGTGTGTCTGGACCTCCAGTACTCCACTTTTCACGACAGGGAGATCAGGTGCACCCTCCATTTATACCAATATACATCCAGAATGCCAGTGGCTTAGCTTGGCTAGCACGAGTGGGTGATTTTGAACAGGGTTTTTAAAGCACAGTGTGACAACGTGTTATAATCATTGTGGTTTGTCCACAATCACCTTAGATTGGACAACGGTTGGATCATCAAGATAGGAAGGGGACTGGATTACTTCAAGAAACCAAAGGTAAGAGATCCACTATGGATCTTTCTCTCTTAAGTCTTCAGTTGATCACCTCACAAATAATGACAGACCAAATATGTGGCATTTAATAAATGGCGGTGTTGGTTCAAAGTCCGTATTGAAGCATTTCTCACGTTGTCTTTCCTTCAGGGTCGGTTTTCAATCGGCTACTGTGACTACGACCTGAGGCAGTGCCAGGAAACCACAGTGGATATCTTCCACAGCAAACACACCAAAACGCTATAACACTGTCTCTATACACCCCAGTGACCATACTATTCCGTTGTAATGCCTAAGACTTTGCTCCCTTTTGGGAGATAAGTGTGGAGAGGCATATGGGAGCAGAGACGCTGGATTCTCCCCCCATGTATGTGCCTATAAAATGCCTATCTCGACATTATCGTGTATACACACTGCTTCCATGTTTCTTTAGAATACATGGTCTTTGGGTGTTCCTTGCTAATTTGTTGTAACTGAGTACATTCTTAAATTATTTGGACCTGAATGGAGGATTCGAAAAATGGTTGGGTCTATTCAATTAAACGTATGTATGAATTTTATTAAAAGTTTACATTTTTTTAAATTCTTAGACATTTTGATCCTTCTTTCATTTCGGTTGTGAAAATGCATGTCGTCATCTAGTGGACACGTTATATAATAACACTGGCATTAAAAATCTGATTACAATTCCCCGATCATTTAGTGAGTAGCCTAAATGTAATCCTCTGGCTTTTAACGAATCAAAATGTAATATCCTTCATGTCCATCATTTCAACTGTTGCTTTGACGGAAGGGTTTGAAGGTCCGCGAGGATTTGATTGGGCGTCATCTTTTCAGTAGTTATAGGGTTAATACCCTTCAGTTATGACTGAGGTAGACTTTAGGTTGGACCGAAGGGACATAAGCGCTCGTCGAGAACTGATGGTGAAACATCTGTGAGCTGCGGTCCACGCGCCGGAGTAGTAGACTATGGCGTTTAGATAATTTCCTTCAACGACGGACTGGCCGGACCTGAGGTAAAGTGACCTAGCTTTAACGACTAGGTTTTACCAAATTCTATTAATAAATTAACTTTGTCACTCGTTGTACATACCTATTCGAATAGGCGACAGAATAGTTATCCGGGTTTTACCTGTGTGTTGACGCGTACCATGTATGGTGTGCTGTGGTGAAGGTGAGCTAGACATTGACCCCAATTTGCAAATATTTTTATTTAAATTGTGAAGGCAGAATAAGTAATAACGACTACGTTGACACACCATGACTTATTGTAAATGGAGGTTGTTGCTCCCTCTTGATTAGAAAACATTCGTTTCAATTAATATCCGGAGAGGGGATTCAAATCTATCCATAATCGGCCTTAATCTCGATATGAGCGGTCCTCTGTGTTCTGCAATGAGGAACATATAATCCTTCTGTCCGGCGGCTTGACCACGGAAAATGCTGCAAATCTTTGAACGACCGAGTCATCTTTGATCTGCTTCTTAGTTTCCACGGTAAGTTACTGGAGAGATCATGTTTTGTCTGATTCGGTATCAGTCTCTGTAAACTAGCCTAGATAAAGGTACTGTTAGCGGAACAACTAAATCGCCTTCAAAAGGTTTTGATTAGCCTACCACTGTTAATGGAGTCGCGGAATTATTTAATTTAAAAAGTAACATATTTGTCAGTCAAATTGGAGAACATCTTAAATTGTATATTTAAAAATAATATATACAGGCCTCTAAACAGCGCATTGTCAAAATGTGTGAAGTTGCTTAAAATTATTCTCTAATCAACAAAAACATTTCTAAATTGAAGAATTAATCTAAAAATATGTATATTTTACTGACCACCTGCAAAACATAGCAGACCAAACGGAGTCTCCAGAGAAAATGTTTCAAACCATTGGCCTACATCATATGCAAAATAGGTCATTCTATATTAGAAGGTGATTTATTATGACAAGGCAAGAAAAGCTTTGTAAATCTACTACCAGGATGTGTCTCACACAACTCAACAGGTTTAGTTATTTTCTAAATAGTCAGTCAGTCCAACACTGGGTACTACAAAAGTGTACGTTGCTAAATGTCAGGTTCAGTATTATCTGATGAGATGAAAGTACAGTAGTCGGTAGAGGGATGAATGATGGCTCTGGGATGTGAGAAGTGGTCCAGATGTCCCTGCTGAGAGAGTCCTGTGAGAGCGGAGAGATTTACACACCAGACACCCTAAAGCACAGCACAGATAAAGTGTAAGCTATATTCCTGGACCAAGCTGTTCATCAAATCCTACAGAACAGAAATGGCTCAAGTCGGTTGCAGTGAATTCAGGGAGAAATTCATATTTAAATGTAGAATGCAAGTGGATTTGACCCTGATTGTCGTGGATTGGAGGAGAGATGGACGGAGCACGTTGTTTGGACACACTGATGTGGGCCAACCCTGTGCCAATCCCGTGCCAACCCTGTGCCAATCCCGTGCCAACATTTACTGTCCCAGCTATACGCCAAATTTTGCAGACGGTTACATTTCTCATGGGCTCTATTGCCTTTTATATAAATCTGATGCACATATAGAAGTTAAATCAATAGCCTCTGGCAAATGAGCCGGGAAAGGACATGGTCCAGGTGTTGATTGCCTCAGCCTGAGCAGTGAACTTGAAACTCCTCTCAAAGCGTCATTGGTAATAAGTAACTACACAGGGCTTTCCCGCACGTCCTCAACAGCTGAGAATATCTTTATTTACGAACAGACACACACACTAACACACACACACACTGTACCTTCTCTCTCTCTTTGTCTGTCACACACACACACACTAACACACACACACTGCACCCTTGTCCTTTTGTATGATATCCCAGTCCAACTTACTCTTTCCTAGTACAGCCCAGTCCAACCTAGTCTTTCCTAGTACCGCCCAGTCCATGTTAATGTTTAGTGGTGGTAAGGTTTAGTGCTGGTAATGTCTAACAATGATGATGTTCTTGTGGTGTCCATGTCCATGTTAATGTCTAGTGGTGGTAAGGTTTAGTGGTGGTAATGTCTAACAATGATGATGTTCTTGTGGTGTCAATGTCCATGTTAATGTCTAGTGGTGGTAAGGTTTAGTGGTGGTAATGTCTAACAATGATGATGTTCTTGTGGTGTCAATGTCCATGTTAATGTCTAGTGGTGGTAAGGTTTAGTGGTGGTAA
>JACXGK010011392.1:0-16117 GCA_016801125.1 Novumbra hubbsi
CCCCCCCCCCCCCCCCCCCCCCCCCCCCCCCCCCCCCCCCCCTTTAGCTATGCCCTGGCGGACAATGTCTACCGCACCATGCTGACGGAGACCAACAACCACTTCATCCTGATCTCAGGGGAGAGTGGAGCGGGAAAGACAGAGGCCTCCAAGAAGATCCTGCAGTTCTACGCTGTTAGCTGCCCCAGTACCAAGCTGATGGATAATGTCAGAGACCGACTGCTGCTTTCGAACCCAGTGCTTGAGGTAAACACCATAAGTAAGGACGGCATAGGACAGAAACACTCCTAGTATTTTAGGAACATAGGAAGAAAACAGGCATGGTCAGTAATCTTCTGGTGGCGCTGAGTAAAGATCTGATCACTACATAACCTTCTAGTGCCACATCAAAGTTTTTGCACGGCAGATAATGCCCAATGACTGATGAAGTGCTCTGTACTCCGTGCCTCTCTTAGGCTTTTGGTAATGCCAAAACCCTAAAGAATGACAACTCCAGCCGCTTTGGGAAGTACATGGACATCCAGTTTGACCACGTGGTAAGTCTTGACATTAAACCTCGCATTTCCATATCAAAACATCAGAGAAACATGAAAATCAGCGTGTCAATCACTGTTAGATCTTTAACTGTCTAGGGGGGAGCAGTTGGTGGTCACATCCTTAGCTATCTACTGGAGAAGTCCCGGGTGGTGCACCAAAACCATGGTGAGAGGAACTTCCACATCTTCTACCAGCTGGTGGAGGGAGGGGAGGAGGACCTTCTACGATGGCTCGGTCTCCAGAGGAACTGTCAGCAATACAGTTACCTGGTACAGGTGGGAGAGGTAACATGTCCATTAACAGTTACCTGGTACAGGTGGGAGAGGTAACGTGTCAATTCACAGTTACCTGGAACAGGTGGGAGAGGTAACATGTCCATTAACAGTTACCTGGTACAGGTGGGAGAGGTAACATGTCAATTAACAGTTACCTGGTACAGGTGGGAGAGGTAACGTGTCAATTAACAGTTACCTGGTACAAGTGGGAGAGGTAATGTCAATTAAAAGTTATACCTGGTACAGGTGGGAGAGGTAACGTCAATTAACAGTTACCTGGTACAGGTGGGAGAGGTAACATCTCAATTACCATTCACCTGGTACATGAGGACGTTTATGGTTGTCTATGAGAATGTGACAGTGAGAAACAACTCCATCAACAACTTCATTTAGTGTAATGATACTCATCCAGATCGTATCTCCTGTCTCATCCAGGGGGAATGTGCCAAAGTCAGCTCAATCAACGACAAGACTGACTGGAAAACAGTGCGGAAAGCCCTCACTGTCATTGAGTTTAGCGAGAGCAATGTAGAGGCGAGTCCCAATCTCTATCTTTCTATCCAAGTGTACGTGTCATCACATCGCAGACTAATTGTCCATTTATCCCTTGTGACCATCGTCTCCCCTGGCTTGTAATGTGTAGAACCTTTTTGCAATCATCGCTAGCGTGCTTCATCTTGGGAATGTGAAGTTTATAGCTGACGCACGCGGATACGCCACTCTCAACAACAGCCAGGAGATTCATTGGCTGTCCAAGGTGAGGAGGACAGAAACATACACACTAATGTACAGTCCCAATCTATAGACATGCAAAGTCACTATGTGGCAACATTTTCACATGAGCTTTTGGTAGTGTGTGTGATGGGTTGTTTCTCCATTGTGTAGTTGCTAGGCATTCCCGCACAGGTAATACAAGTGGGTTTGACCCACAGGAAGATTGCTGCCAGGTCAGAGGAGGTGAGGAACATGCTTCTCTTTTGGCCCTCTGCACACCAGCACAGTTAAACCTTCCTCTTGAAAACCAACATCTTTGTGACGGTCAGGTGCTCAGCCCCTTCACCCTCGACCATGCAGTGTATGCCCGCGACGCTCTAGCCAAAGCCATCTACGGCCGGACCTTCGCCTGGCTGGTCAATATGCTCAATGAGTCTTTGGCTAACAAGGTGAGTGACCCTCAATGACCTAGACAAGAACAACATTGTCCTGATCCAATATACTTTATCTAACCTGTCTTTAATAAGACCTAACCGATTTGGTAACCTGTCTTTAGTCAGACCTAACCAATTTGTTAACCTGTCTTCAGTCAGACCTAACCAAACATCCTGAAACAAATCAGACGGCTTTCCAACTAAACAAGTAGTGAAATCCATTAATGGCTGCCTGGCGGTGTCTGTCTGTGTAGGACTCTTCCAGGAAGACAGTGATTGGGCTGCTTGACATATATGGATTTGAAGTGTTCAATGTGAACAGGTGAGTGGAGACACAAGGGCCCAGTATTGGTTGGTGATGGTTAGAGTGCCGGAAATCCGGAACCTAATGACTTGTCTCTGTATATTTTAGCTTTGAACAGTTCTGCATCAACTACTGTAACGAGAAACTTCAGCAGCTCTTTATCCAGCTGACCCTGAAGTCAGAGCAGGAAGAGTATGAGATGGAAGGCATTGAAGTAAGTGATTCTCCTCTACTCTAATCTCATGTTAGACGGTTACAAAATCTGTGGGAATGGCCCACACTTGTAAAAGATTTAAAGCTTGGTGTAAAGCAGGTGTCAAGGATGTTTGTTTTTTAGTGGGAACCAGTGCCGTATTTCAACAACAAGATCATATGTGACTTGGTGGAGGAGAAATTCAAGGGCATTATTGCAGTGCTAGTAAGTAGATGACTGACTGACTGAATTTCTGAATCGCTGACTGGCCGCCCAACTGATAATATGACGGTTAACTTGCAGACTGGTTACCGGACAGACCGATTGGTCGACTGACTAACTGATTGAGATGTTAAGACGTTATATACCTGGATTGTCTAACGTCTCGATGCGGTCCCTCTCCTCCCCATTAGGATGAGGAGTGTCTACGTCCTGGGGAGGCCACAGACATGACCTTCCTGGACAAACTGGAGGAGACCATGGCCGGCCACCCCCACTTCATCACGTGCGCCAACCGCCCCTCTCACTAACGCCATAGACGGCTTTTGTAAATCAGGTCACAGCTGAGGACGGGTGGGTCACACAGCGTCCCCGTGACACCTGACCAGAACATCCTCTTCTCTCTCTTTCCGCTTCCTGCAGACACAAGCTGGCCGACCAGAAGACCCGGAAGACTCTGGAACGAGGAGACTTCCGCCTCTTACACTACGCGGGGGAAGTCACATACTGTGTGGGCGGTGAGCGACGAGTTTCCCGGCGCAACGCTCCAAACACTGCCATCCCCTCCCACAATGTGTCTGTGCTCAGCTCTCTAGAATGTTCTCTTTGATGTGCCTCTTCGATGTTTCCCGACATGCATGATGTCCCAGGAGTGCCTCCTAGTTCTCATCACCTCTCAGTGTCAACAGCCGTTGTCAGTTGTTCTCAGTCTCCACTATACCTGCCTGTTTTTCCAGGATTTCTCGACAAGAATAATGATCTCCTGTACAGGAACATCAAAGAGGTATGTGTAGCCGGGGGTTTAACTGGCACAGCGGTGGCTAGGAATCTGCTTCCTGCCAACTGTTATATTATTCATTGTTAAGTACACCTGTGAATTATAGAGGAGCTGACTGTTAAGCAATGCTTTGGGATAAACTGGCAGGACTGATGGGGCGAGGACTGTGGGAGCGTTTGTTCGACTGCCACTTTGTTTTGAAAACAAGCCTCTGTCTTTCACCCTGCATATTTGGCACGGCCTAACCGTGTAAGAGATTATGAGTTGAGCTTTGGTCACATGTTGTAGCGGTGAACAATTGACAAATGAATCGATTCGTTCATTTTACATTGTCAGGTCATGCGTCAGTCGAAGAATGCCATCGTACAACACTGCTTTCCCACCACCGAGCCGGACAGCAAGAAAAGACCAGAAACAGTTAAGACACTTTTAAAAGACACATGAGACCCCACAATATGGAAACATATCAATATATTTTACTGTTGTATGTGGAAGTTGATCAAATATTGCCATTAGAAGTTTGCTCGTACATTTCTTCAGGTGGCCACTCAGTTCAAGAGCAGTCTGGTAGGTCTGACTGAGATCCTCATGTCGAAAGAGCCCTGGTATGTCCGCTGTATGAAGCCTAACGAAGCCAAGCAGCCAGGTGAGGATCCTGCACAATGAACTACCCTGCACACCCCCCCAACAATCATTCAACAAGCCTTAAACACCAAACACCTTAAGAAACTGTCACTAATGGACTTGACCCATGCAAACCTCACAGTGTGAAAGTTCATTTATATTGCATGACCTGATCCCTTAGCCTTGCGATGTCTGTTACCTGGTGCAGGGAGCTTTGACGACATATTGGTGAGACACCAGGTGAAGTACCTAGGGCTGATGGAACACCTGAGGGTGAGACGGGCTGGCTTCGCTTACCGCCGGAGATACGAGATCTTCCTGCAGAGGTGAAAATAATCTGCACTTCACAGTTTGGTGGATTGTTGGCAGTTGATCAACCCAGCATTTTATGAAGCAGATGCTCTTATCCAGAGAGACTTAGTGTTTGTGCGCATTGTCTTCCAGTACTGGCTCCTGTGATAATCCTACCCATAACCTGGTTTTGAAAGTGACAAAGAAATCATGGTAATAATATTACTACTAAGTTAAGACAGCTGGCTAGATGAATTGCTAAGGAAATAACTGACTTAGTCAAGTCACCAACAAGCCCACTTGCGTATGCACAACCACATGTTGACTTGTGTTCTACTATTCATTATGTCAGCAGTAAGCAGTGCTTGCTTTGGGCCAGAGAGGTTTGGAACGACTCACCGGTACTTCTAATTGTGGGTGTTCCGGTTCCTTTCTTAGGCAGAAGAGCCGTCTGGGCCACCTAGGTTATGCTGCTATAATGGAACAAGCCTTTTCAACACGAACATTTTGTTGGTCTATTTGTCAGTTTCGGCACTTATTATACCAAGACGTGCGCTGGTTTCATCCGCCCCTGAAAAACCCTCCACCTGTGTTATCACTTGGACTTGAGGCAACGCAATTGCTTATGTTGCTGATGTCCGTACATGGCTGCCTTACTGTATGTTGATCTGACTTGCTCTTATCCAACACAGTGGTTCTCTGTTGTGCCGGTCAGGTACAAGCCCCTGTGTCCGGACACCTGGCCTAACTGGAAAGGTACAGCCGCTGAAGGAGTGCAGTGTCTGGTCAAGCACCTGGGCTTTAAGCCGGATGAGTACAAGATGGGCAGGTGAGTTGGTCTCCAGGGTTCTGGGTTTGGGTTCATCTGGTAAACCCAGGCTGGCTGTTCCTCACCGGGCTTGTATTCCACGTATAACATAAAAAAGGACCAAGATCTTCATCCGTCACCCCAGGACTTTGTTTGCCACAGAAGATGCCTTTGAAGTCTGCAAGCATGTGCTAGGTAGGTACTGGCTCCAGCCTAATGACTGCTAAGCAACTGTTTGAATTGGGGTTTACTGAATGAACCAGTGAGCCTCAGAAGTCAGCTTTACTGCATGTCTCTGTACGTTCCAGCTACAAGGATCCAGGCGAAGTACAAAGGCTACAGAGTTAAGGGACACTATATGAGACAGCGTGAAGCAGGTGGGTGCTGAGCCCGTTTTGACCGGTCTCGCTACTTTAACGCCCTTGGACCTAATGTACCTAATTTTCACAACAATAGCCTAATCAGTTTGCTCTGTGTTGTTAGCAACAACTATTGAGACTTGCTGGAGAGGCTTGAAGGCCCGGAGAGAAAGGCAGAAGAGAGCATGGGCCGTCAAAGTCATTAAGAAGTAAGAGAGAAATGAGGAGGGTTTTCTCTAAGGCTGAGGTCTGGCATTTAAGTGTTCGAATAATTATCGATAAAATATTGTATGCTTTGTGATCGCGTATTGCAGGTTCATTAAGGGCTTCATGACCAGAAATCAACCAGCCAGCGTCGATAATTCCGAGTACCTGGACTACGTCAGGCAGAACTACCTAACACGGCTCAAGGAGTGTCTACCCAGAACAGTTCTGGACAAGAACACCTGGCTAACCCCTCCTCCTATTATGAAGGAGGTGAGTCGTTTGAGGGTGTACTTAAATAGTGGTGCTCATGTTGTTCCACACGCCTTTGTGTGAAGGCATAATACCGTGCATGCATTGTTCCCGTAGGCCTCAGAGATGTTGAGGAAACTCTACACCCAACACATGGTGCAGAAGTATGTACAAGGAATTACGACTGAACGTAAAGCCCAGGTAGGCAGAACCTAAAAGCCGAGGTGCTTTAACGAATGTGTTTTTACTCTCACATATACATCCCTGGTAACATGGCCTACTGGTAATAACTGAAACGTGCACAGTTAACCTCCACACAGAAGAAGTGTCTTGATGCAAAGGTTGTTAAATGTAATCTCCACATGCCCTGTCTATTTGGATTGAAAGTTTGACCAAATGACACACTACAGAAGTTAAAATTAATTATCAATGACAAAAAATCAAACAAGTAATGGAGACATTTTAGTTTTCCTCAATATCTCTTTGTATGACCCCTCTATCCTTCTACCCTCTTTCTAGTTGCAAATCAAAGGACTGACCAGTTCCTTGTTTAAAGGAAGAAAAGAAAACTACCCTCACAGTGTTAGCAGACCATTTGTGGAAACTCGGATAAGTAAGGCATATACCGCATGCTCATGAATTATAAGCCCAATTGTGCACCTCTGAATGAGCGACGGCAATGACGATAATGTTTTGTCCTTTGATCCAGGTGAGGAAGACATTCACATTAAAGTCTATCAGATGATTCGGCAGGAACACGTTAAGGTAAACCGCAAGTGGAATCGGTCGCGTTACCTTTGATTGAGAAATAAACGTTCAAACTAAAGACCTGTCCCTCCATGCCTCCCCCAGTACAGTGTCCCCGTGGTGAAGTATGACAGGAATGGTTTCAGGCCTCGTTTCAGACAGCTGATCTACACTGGAACGGCTGCCTACCTGGTGGAGGAGGCCAAGATCAAACAGCGGGTGCAGTTCAACCATCTCAAAGGTTAGCACGACTGACCGCGGAAATAAAGCAGACGAGTGTGTGAACGGGGGTTAATTCAACCCGGGCAACGTGTGTCCTTTCAGGTGTCTCAGTCAGCAACCTCAGTGACAACTTCTTCGTCCTCCATATCCAAAGTGAAGACACCAAGCAAAAGGTTGGCGGCTAAGGTGCCTCTTCATGCCTTTGCGTTGGTTCCTTTCGGAGGGGAATTGAACCAGCCACAACACATTTACTCGTCTTTTCGTGATTCCACTTGCTCAGGGGGACATGGTGCTGCAGTGTGATCACCTGTTTGAGGCCTTGACCAAGTTGTGTTTGGTGGCCAACAAGGAGAACTGGATCCATATAGTCCAGGGAAGGTAAAATCGGCTCCACTCATTACCCATTGAAATGTTATTTCCTGAACAGTTTTCCAAAGTGTTGTTAATGTTGTCACGGGGGTCGTTTGCAGCATTAAGTTCCACATCCAGCCTGGCAGAGAGGGGTTTGTCGACTTCAAGAGTGGCCAGGAGACCATGATTTACAGAGCAAAGAACGGCCATCTGATGGTGGTAGGAGACAACAGTGTGTTCATTCCATTTCTAAATAAACAAATGGTATTAGTGACATCTGACGAACACTCTTCTCTTGTGTTTCCTCAGGAATCTACTCGGACAAAGCCCCGGTCAACGATTACAAACTGAACTGCATCCCCTGCACTCATTCTGACATAAACGGACCCAGACCATAATCTAGTTCCACAAGGGTCTAGGCATCAAACGCCAACCTTAATGTCCTCTATAAGGAGTGGACATAAAGACATTCTAAAGGCCATTCCACCATCTATTAAAAACAGTGGAAATATCAACAAATGGTTGAATAGAAAATGATTGACTACTGAGGTTCTCCTCTAATGAAAACTTTGCCTGGTATAAAGCCATCATGCAGGGGCCCACTGTTGACTAATGTGGTAAATATAATTGGGATCATTTGTGAAATATGATTTTCGCTTTTGGTACATTTTCACTTGTTATCAGCCACATCGTAAATAATTTAAACATTTTATTTTGAATTTATATGTGTCATACTTTTATACTTTCTCATAATAATGCTGTAACATATGTCCATTAAAACCAACTATACTAATTAATAAAAATCTTTCTTGTAAGAACATTTTTATATACAGTGCAAAACACATCTTCATCTGAATTGTTTGTATAAAATTCAGAAATGCTTGGTATTCATAACAGGCATTTACCTTCCAACAACTCGTTTGGCGACGTCTCCTTTTAGCAATACTTGTAACAAGCAGCAATTACATCCATTTGTAATTCCATGACTACATTATAAAAGGTGACTTTAGTCACACCACTCAATCTAATGTATTGCTCTTGGGGTAAGTAAATATCTAGGATTATCTTCTTCACCAAATCCAACCTTTAGAAATGACTCAAGGATAGGAGCCAAGATATAACCTCATCCTAACTAACTATAATTCAGTGTCTTTGTAGGTAACACCCTCTGCTGGATGAAATGAGTACACAGAAAATACAAGCAGACACTTTCTAAACGTAATACAATATTGTTATAATGTTACTTCGACTCAGACTAATAAATGTATTTTCATAAATATTTTATCTAAAACTACGGTGGTAAGAAAATATATTTTTATAAAGTGGGTAACAATAACCACTGATATTCAGCTGATTGACCTAAACTAGCATTCCTGAAACAATTAACATTAAAATAAACAATTTTGTGACATGAAACCAACAAACATCAGAGCAATGTTGTAGTGACGTGATAAAGTAAATCAACTAACATCAGGGCAATGTTGTAGTGACGTGATAACGTAAATCAAGGAACATCAGAGCAATGTTGTAGTGATGTGATAACGTAAATCAAGGAACATCAGAGCAATGTTGTAGTGATGTGATAAAGTAAATCAAGGAACATCAGAGCAATGTTGTAGTGACGTGATAAAAGAAAATCAAGGAACATCAGAGCAATGTTGTAGTGACGTGATAAAAGAAAATCAAGGAACATCAGAGCAATGTTGTAGTGATGTGATAAAGTAAATAATACTGTAAGCAGCTATAACATACATACTTAAGGCACATTATCTCCCACTAGGCACAAGTAACAAATAAACATTCAGACATAGAATGACAACACATTGAAATAAATGCGGTAAAATATGTGCTTAACCAGGGAAGACAAAGGGAAACACTGATATTGATGATAACTGGCACGTCACCTCCAACACCCAAACCACTTCGAATGACAGGAGACTAGCAGCAGTTTAGTATGGATGTGCTGCCAGGAGCACAGAGGTCACTTGTGGCCAACGTCAAAAACGTGGAGTTACATTTGGCAGTGAAGCTCCTTCACATGGCCTTCGATAGGGATGGGTCACCATTGAGGACCGCGGACCCTGGCGGTTGTCCGGCCTGGTTACTGGTGGTGGTGGGTGCGGTCGTCAGGCCTAGTTACTGGTGGTGGTGGGTGCGGTCGTCAGGCCTAGTTACTGGGGTTGGTGGGTGCGGTCGTCAGGCCTAGTTACTGGTGGTGGTGGGTGCGGTCGTCTGGGCGTTTGATGTGGATGCGCCGCACCCTTTCGATGCGCTCCCGTTCCTCGTCCTCGTCCAAGTGGTGGGAGCGGCCAGCGGCGCCCCCTGTAGCCTCCAGCAGGGCATTGTCAGGACCGCGCCCGTCTTGGGATTCATAGAGGAGAATGTTGAGCGTCTCCTCGTAAATACGAGCCTCTGGGAACTCCACCTACAGCAGACGATACTAATCAGACCACAGAAAAAGCAAGAAACTTTCATATCCCATAAATGTGCCTGCTGTGGGAAAACTGCATACCTTGGTTTGCTTTTTCTCTGTGGCATAGACTATAGAGGTGCAGCAAACCTCAGCGATCTTGCGTCCCTGTCCGTAGAAGGACCAGCAGCAGATCTCATCCCCGATGACGTCCTTGATGAAGAGCACGCGGCCATTGAAGCGCAGTGAGAGCTTGTCGAAGAGCTCGATGTTCTTTAGCATGTTGTCATCAGAGTTGCTGTGAAACGTGTAGGACGTCGTCGGTTAAGTTTTTACTGTGAACAAGTACCGATCGCTGGAACGCACGACAACAGAACAGTCACAGAATCCACTTCCCACCAACGCGACAGGAAAATAGAGTGTCTCTGTTAGTCTTCACCACAATCGTCACTAATGTTTAACCCACCTTGTGTAGGAGTACTTGTTGTTACTCCGGTTGTATAACAACTTGACTGTGGGCTGCAATATGAAACAAAGACAACAAGGAGTCATTTTTGAGAAACAGTTTAAGAGCAAAATACAATTTCAGGCTGTGTAATCGTACATTTAACAATCGCGAAATAAATATTTTGACCTTGTTGGAGGTAGAGATGAGTCTCTGTTCCTCCTTGCAGGACGTCACCAAGGGTACTTTACAGAACGGCTCATACATATCTTTATTCTGAAGGGACACAGCAAACAGACAATTTGATGGGAACTCCGACCACAACAGCACAGAGACACCCAGATCAATCAGTCAAATGTATTTATAAAGCCCTTATTACATCAGCAGTGGTCACAAAGTGCTTTTACAAAACACCCAGCCTAAAGCCCCAGATGGAGATTAAGGACCGGTGTGTCCAGTGTTAAAGAGATACACAGTACCTGTAAAGCCGCGTGGCACTCATCAGCTAGCCCTTGAACCAGGTAGTACTTGGCCTCGGCCAGAAGCTCCTCAACCTCCCTCCGAATCTCTGGCAGAGGCACAGCACCGTCACGCAGGTAGTTCAGAATGGTCCCAAAGTGTTTCCCACACCTGTCAATAAGGATCCAGCCTGCAGGAGAGGCCGGGATCTCGTTAGAGACAAAACAGAGTTAAACGGCCACGTGTTCGCATCTTCATATACAGCCATCTCGCAAGAGGTGAAGGGAAGCCAAGTGAGGGGAGCTAGACTGTAATGCTGAGGTACTGTATCCTGTGCAGTGACCAGGAGCCATGTCACCCTCAGTACCTTCACTGTCTGTGAGGACCTCCATCCTGCCACTGAACATGGCTTTGAGCATGGTGTCCTGCTTGGTGAGGGTCTGCATGGTGGTGTAGTAGAGAGCCCCGCCCACGTTCAGCTTGACATACTTGGAGCTGGGACACAAACCCTTGAAGGACGTGGCACGGGTTGTAGCTGCCGGCAACACCGCACTAACTCCTGACATCTCTTCCTGTGGATCCAAACAGATGGCGTAAAGCTACTGTTAATCGGGCACCCCAAATAACTAGCATAATAGTTAGCTTACTAGTTTATGGTTCATGTTCATTCTATTTAAAACATACTTAAAATGCACATGCCCCAAAACTAGACTAAATTGCTAGCTAGAAAATAATAGCTTAATAGCTAATAAGCCAATGTTACATCTGCACACAGATAATAGACCAAATTTAAAAGTGAATCAGCTGTCCTTTGTAATGTCTTTAATATATGTTCATGTTTTTGTTACTACTAGTTTTATTTTGCTGTTAATAGTGTCTTTTTTTGACAAGTGCTGGACCCCGGAAAGATTAGTGTGAGCTAATAAAGAAACAAATAAAGCTACTATGCTCCACCCTTTCATTACGAAGTTACAGTTCATAATGTGAAACAGCAACACATCTTCCCCATACACATTTTGACAACCATGCTGGTTATAGTGCTTTAGTTATAAAAGTGACATTGGATGAACACTGTAACCACACACTGTAATCAGCAATGTGGTCAATGTCAGGCATAGAAATGTGTGGTGACGATTTCCTGAACATAGTGGGCCATACTTATTAACCAAATGAATGGGAAGCTGAATGCACGTCAATACCCAAGATCCATCAATGCCAGTTCTTTCCAATGAAAGGCTAGTAAAAAAAAAAACCTGAACAAACAAGTAGGTTGGCTAAACCAAGAAAGATATCCTGTTGTTGCGTTTAGACATTTTTGTATAAGATACTCTGCAAATACAGCATCTTTAATTGCATGAATTAAATTTTAACTAATTAACAAAATTTCAAAAAGCCTACTTGACTTCATCCTGGGACAACCGTAGAGAGATTATTTTTCGTCCCATCTTCTTCGCACAACTGGTTTTTGCTTCTCACCACCATATTTGGTAGTGAGTGGAAACCCTTTAGAGTTATATCTCGTGCGCAATATGTGTCCCATGCTCATACTAGTTAAAGGATTTACCTAGAAGCTAAATAAAGATTCGACTTAAATTATAGTCAACGACTGACTAGTCTGCCAACTCTGATCTGTTTTACTGACATGTCAGTCATTAAAACAATAAAAAAAACCGAAATAACAGTAATAATACATAAGCAGTTGTCATAAGGGTATTTTACAGACACATGCATTCTAACTATGATAGATAAATAAGTAATTAGAAGATAAACTACGTTTTAACCAAAGATCACTCTCAATAAAAATAACTAAACATTGATGCAAGCTAGCGAGCTTCATCAACTACGCCGTACAGTACTCATAGGTTGGCCCACATCTTGAAAATAAAATAGCTAGCTAACCTAAAAATACGTGTACAATACAATAAAACGACCAAATCGACATCTTACTAGATATATATATTCCTAAAAAACGAACCATAGAACACTTGGACAGACAGCTTTGAAGAACGAAGTTGGGCTGGACCACTAGCAATTCATAATAACAATGTACTTCCGCGTC
This sequence comes from Novumbra hubbsi, assembly GCA_016801125.1. Taxonomy (NCBI): domain Eukaryota; kingdom Metazoa; phylum Chordata; class Actinopteri; order Esociformes; family Umbridae; genus Novumbra; species Novumbra hubbsi. The sequence goes on from JACXGK010011392.1 coordinate 12,686, forward strand.
ACGTAATTTGTGTTAATCCTTCAGAATAAAAGTGGTTCCTGTATACACCGTTGTCACTTACAAGGTGTTTACCCGCGAGTTTTCTATTTCGCATGGGAAATCCCTCGGCCATTTCCTGATTGTTAATATTCTGTTTTACTAAAGTATAAATAAAATTACAATAATTAACCTTAAACATCAAATTTAACCATTCAGTTGTGTGCCAACAGATAGCCATGTAAAAGGTTGGACTAGTAACTTGCTGGTTTGAATCCTATCGCTAACAGCTACATGTTGTGCCTTTGACCAAGGAACTTAATACTAATTGGACACAGACAAACCTGACCAAAAGCAAGGAGATTAAATACGTAAACGTAATGAACAAACCGTGTCCCATCCATTCTATTGGACGTAAATTGTACTAATGAACCCTGTTTTATCCGTTCTAAAGGAAATTAACTGTACTAACACATCCTGTGCCATCCATTCTAAAGAATGTAAACTGTACTAAAGGACCATGTGGCATCCTTTCTTACAGATGTAAACATAACTAATGAACCCCGTACCATACATTCTAAAAGGATGTAAACTGAAATAAAGAATGTCATCCATTCCAAGCTGCATTCTGCATTTTTCCCAAGTCTAGCACAAGAGGGAGATTTGCTAATGCAAATGCATAAAAGACAAAATTCAATGTAAGGTAAAACATTTTTTGTTTAAATAGACATTCTTTATAGAAACAAATGACAAGCTATGTGAATATATACAGAAGGAAAAGGAAAATACTATGTTCAGATAAAAAACATGGTTACATTAACCTTAAAACTAACAATCAAGAGTTTTTTTTTTTAAAGTTATACCCATTGATAAATAATGTAGAATAAATGTGTAACAAACAAAAAATGTAATTAATTACATTAACCAACATCCAAAATGTACAAATTCATAAAATCTACTTCTGTACAAAGATAGGGCATAGAAATCTTACAAACATAAAAAAAGATTCATCATATATTACTATCAAATAACATTATCCATCAGGTAACTAATTTATCAGTTATTTAACTAGTTACATTACCTATTAAGACTTACTACTTACACATGTTATTTATTATAAACATTTGTACACATACACAATACACTATTTTTACTAAGCCTTTATCACTTTAAAATGCAAGACATTTCATTAAATGGAGTGTAACCGTCTACCTAAAACAATCCCTGTCCCTTCACTGATTTCTGAGAGACCTCCATGCTACTGTGCCTCCACCTCTTTGGTTTTGCATGAGGGGGCGGTGTCCCCAGAGGGTGGGGCACTGGTGGGTGTGGTCTTCCGAGGTGTGCCAGGTCTGCATGTGGCGGCGATGGTGGACGTGGGCACCAGAAGTGGCGGGGCGCTGAGGGTGGCAGTGGGAGGAGTCCTGTTGAGGTGGCCGCTGTGTGGCGCCGAGGGGCTGAGCCGAGGGTACATCATCCCACCCAGGGAGGACATGAGGGCGGGTGTGTGGGCCAGGTGGCCCTCCATGGGAGAGCCCTGGAGCTGGTGCAGCCGGGCCCTCTCCTCTGCCTGCCGGTACCTGTCCTGCATGTGCTGCTGCGGGTGGGACTGGGGGTGCGTCCCCCGCTGCCTGTGGCCTCTCTCGGGGTCGTAGGCCACATGCCCCTGCTGACTCTGCAGGTACAGCCCCCTGTAGGGGTCCCGCAGTGGGTCCCAGGGGCCCGGGAGGTGAGGGGGCACGCGGTGGTCTCGACTGGCTGCCAGAGGACCCGCCTCCATGAAGGGTTGGACACGGGCTCGCTCCATTGCACTGAGGCTACTCACTGGGTGCATGGGGCTCATGGATAAGGGTAGGGAGTGAGGTAGATGGCTGCCCGGAAGCATGGCCGAGGCGGGGTGGTGGCTCCGCCTGGGTGAGGGGTGTGGAGCCTGAGGGCGGCCCGCCGGGAAGAAGAGCGAAGGATCCGGTGGCCCGGGCAAAACCTCCGGCTCATCCCTGCGCTCCTGCTTGATGTTCAGAGGTCCCTTCAGGGTTTGCGTGGCCTCGCTGGACTGGTGGTTCTTCGGCGTGGCGTACAGGTTTGACGGTCCGCTGTCCTGCACCTCCAGCGCCGGAGAGGAGCTCTGCTTCACCCGGACTCTCCCCAGCGAGGAGCCCTCCCGCTCCGCCTGACCCGGGCTGCTCCTCTTCCTCTCCGGACTGCTGCTGCCAATCAGATGACTCGTCTGAAAGCCTGAGGGCGTGTGGCTGGACGGATGGCTTCTCTCCAGAATGTTCCTACCAAGAGGACAGAGTGTCGAGGTTACCAGCTGGAACATATATCTAGCCACCACGTGGATGGAAACCAAACAGGCAAGCCGTCGAATATTAGGTGCCGTTTTAGAATATTCCCTGTTAAGTGTTCTATGGAGAACATAGGTGTTCTCTGTGCTAAGGCTGACCCGTCTCTCCCCGTTATGTGTACTATGGAGAACACAGGCGTTCTCTGTGCTAAGGCTGACCCGTCTCTCCCCGTTATGTGTACTATGGAGAACACAGGCGTTCTCTGTGCTAAGGCTGACCCGTCTCTCCCCGTTAAGTGTTCTATGGAGAACACAGGCGTTCTCTGTGCTAAGGCTGACCCGTCTCTCCCCGTTAAGTGTTCAATGGAGAACATAGGCGTTCTCTGTGCTGACACTGACCCGTCTCTCCCCGTCTCATCCTTAGTGGCGGAGCGGTCCCTTTTCTTAGCCTCCCTTTCCCTGTCGCCGCTATGGACTCTGGGCTTGCGCTCCGCATCCTCAGACCTAGACAGCGCCGGAGACGGGGGAAAGGAGGGGGGTGTTCTGTGCAGACGGTTCCAGGCCTCCTGAGAGGGGCTGACAAAACCCGGCAAACCAAGGCCCTGCCTTCCTCCGAACGGGCTGCCTGGACCTGACCGGAAGGAACCATGTCGTTTCAATCAATACAGCCAACAATGGAGTCACGGTGTTCGCTTCGGTCGGGCTTCATTCACTAGAACAAAAAAAACCTACCGATAGACGGGGCGCTCAGACCGCCGAATGCATTAGGCGCCAGTTGTCCGAGGTTTCCATAGTGACTGATTCGACCAAATGGATCTGAGGAACATCAAAAGAGCACCTCTTAATGGCCGTTGTCCTGCACTTTAAACACCATTATCTCGAAAGTCGCTCGATCGGCCTGTGGCCCTTACCGGTAAGGTGACTGGCAGGCAGGTAGTGGGCGTGATGAGTGGGAGGGCTGAACGGTGATGCAGGTAAATGACCTGCAGGGGGTGAAGACACAGCCCTGATGCATCCACCCACATTCATGCATGGGGTGAAGACACAGCCCTGATGCATCCACCCACATTCATGCATGGGGTGAAGACACAGCCCTGATGCATCCACCCACATTCATGCATGGGGTGAAGACACAGCCCTGATGCATCCACCCACATTCATGCAGGGGGTGA
>JACXGK010011393.1:0-16123 GCA_016801125.1 Novumbra hubbsi
AAGGAACAGTGCCATTTATAACAACTGGAGGGAACAGTGCCATTTATAATAACTGGAAGGAACAGTGCCATTTATAACAACTGGAGGGAACAGGGCCATTTATAAGGGAGCTATTTATTACAGACAGAAGACTAGGACCAATGGTAACTAACACCTCCTTAAAAAGGCGTGAGGGAACATGGCTGTAGAGGAGAAAGTAGGCTTTATGTGTAAGACCACACCCATCAGTGTTAAGAGGGACCCAGGCTCAAAGCAATTGAGAGAAGCAGGGCAACCGAATAAATCAGAAGGGTCATAATTAGTAAGTGGGGTACGAGATCTAATGATGCCAACCTTGTTAATAAAAGAATTCCAAAATTGTTCACTAGTTTCAAATGCACATGCACAATAGACCAATGAATTATAGTCACAGTATATCACTAGAATATATTTTTATGCAGTTATACAATAATTATAACAATAATACAATATGTGACATTTAGCAGACATTTTTATTCAAAAGCAACACCTGCTTTAGCAGGAGATTTACCTTTGACCTGGCATAAGAATCATGCTCTAAAGTCAAGTCAAAGTCAAGTCTACCGAGGAAAGACTGAAGACTGAATGTTCTCTAAATATATTCGGCTGCCTTACTGATTGACATGAGATTTTTCAAGATGTACGCCCCTTCCATCCACTCCTACACACACTTCCTGTTGCTAAGGAACTTAACCTGATACTCATTTAATACATCCAATCGCTAAGCAACCCCTCTGTGTTGTCAATATTTGGACAAAATAGAGGAAGAGTTTGGAGCAGCTGTACAATTGCATATGGAATGCAAAACTTTGGTCAATTAAACTGAATTCCTCCTTACTTCCAGTGAATAAAATAAGAAAATAACTTACTCCAAACAAGATATTGGTAATTTGTGTTCTTTCACGCAAACACATTGCACGCAAATACATTGCATCACAGAACCAATCAAATCTAAACGTGACCTAACCTTATAAATCAAAAGCAAATGATCTTTGCAGTGGACATGGCTAGTCCTTTTTTTAAACATCTATGGTGGAAATGCGTGGGTCACATGACCAGTGGAACCAGGACGGTGAAAAACCGACGGTTCCACTTTCCAAGTCTATTCCGACATCTAAGGTGAAATACACCTGATTTAACCAGTGACATACCACCTTGAGTGTTGCAGAGGAAGCTCCTGAATGCTTGATAAAAAAATGACAGATGATTACCTCTGTAATAACGATGACATACCACCGTGAGAGAGGTTAACATTTCTTCCTGCACTTCCTGTATTATCTAACATAAATCAGTTAATTGTATTCCAGTGAGGCGTGCATCGCTGTTAAGGTACACGACCTTGTTACACAAGGATGCGAGATACATGTTATTTCCATTTTAATCACCCTTACTATTAAAATCTATCTTTTCTCCTCTCTTTCTGGTGACTGTGGTGATCTGTGACAGATGCTGGCATCTCCACAAATGCCAATGGTTACTGTCAAACCTTGATTGAAGTTTGTACCTGAGAGAGCCGGAAGGTGGCTGGGCGGGTGCTCGGGTGGTGCTCGGGTGGTGCTCGGGTGGTGCTCGGGTGGCACACCCCTCCACCAGCTGTTCTCTGTTGTCAAAGAGATATTTGCCCTTTTCCAACGTGGCTTTGCCTGCATGGCGTCTCCCTCAACACCTGTTGTCCTGTCACAGTCACACTTGGGTTGTCAGTGTTTCACCCGTTGAGGCGCTTAGCCAATGAAATAACACTGCCACTACAGGGTGCAACACAACTGACATCTAAACTTTAGTACGGATGCAATATCTTAACTAAGGGTTTCAAAAATTCAGGGTTTCTGTTTATTTGAAGCCTGGCCAAACCTTTAATTTGTTATAAACTTGCAATTCCTGCTATGCAAGAAAAGTCCTATAGCAACAGAAAGAATAAAATCCAGCATCTGTAATCAACCATCGTTGCTCTGATCACCAATACTTTCACCAATCAAAGTCAAAAACCACCTGATGTAGATTAATAAGATCGTAGAACCTCCTGAAGGAGTGTAGCTATTCAGAAAGGTTAGTTGGATCAGGACCCTTGATTAACAGAAATGTTCCACTCTTTCCATATTCTTAATTGGAAGAAGGGTCAGGTTTTTATTGGGCCACTCCTGGACATATACCTTTTAGTTTTTAAGGCACTGGCATAACCCTCCACTTCCCTCCCAGCCCGGGGCATTATTCATTAATTAAAGCCGTCCAAATTATTATTTAGAAAAATGTTTAGATTAGTTATTACAGAACATTTCTATAGTGTATTTAAAGTTCCTGAATAATACCAGTATTTTTTGTAATAAAAAGAACGTTTGTATCTTAAAAGACCAACATTTCCTTGAAAAAAGTTTGGAATCAGTAGGATTCTGAAACCTTTATTTCAAAGTGTAAATGCACTGCAAACTGTAAATATTCTACATTTGTTCATGCGTTGTCCAACACTGAGATTTTGAAGATGTTATAAATAATATTTTGTCACAGAGTTAAGAAGAGGTTCCATGTTTCCCTGGGGGACCCCAACGCCTCAGCTGGCAGCCCTCATGTAACTAATGAAGTGCAGCTGCACTGGGCTGATAGTGTGGCCATGTGGTGCTTGTGGTTTCAAATTGGAGATCCCAGTGGGACTAGTCAGATGGGGTCTATCAGTAAATCTGATGCACAGGCTATCCAAAGTTTAACCAACACTGCCACGGTTACACACCAAGACAAACGGGTTTAAAGCTGCACAACTGATGGAAGAAGCAGAGGGTTAAAGTCAAGTAGTCTCCAAAGATTTGTTTGATTAGTGGAAACAATTTATTTTGAAATGTCTTAACACATCACACAGGAGGAGAAGACCATAATACACTGTGTATCACAACACTTGCTTTGGGTTTATATTCCAACATCCTCCTGATCTTTGCTGATCTTCTTCACTTCACCAGATCCTCTCTCTAGATGAGGAGGCAGGCCTCCACGTAGTTGGATACAAGCTAAATGGTTGATAAATGAGACAGGGTCATAGGTGGCCTTGTCTGATATCTGAAGCATCCACCCTGAACAGTTCTGAGACAATTTGATCTGCCACCTGGGATTTGAACCACATGGCAGCAATAAGGCAGTAACATACACTCCTGTTAAGTGTTCAACACACATAACGTTGGCATCTCAAACCCACACTGCAAACACTGGACAATAATGTAACCCCTGAGATGTTTTACCAAATTAATTGGCTCATTATTGGGTGGTTGTAGTGTAATTAGTCTCAAGTATTCCCAAGTCTTTAATGTCACTCTCACCCTCTCCTGTGAGACTGCAGTTAATTAAAAAAAAAAAAACTCCAAACTCAAAGTGCCTGTTTATTAGCCACAGTGGTGGGTTGCAGTTGGGTTCCCTTAGCAGCAAATTGAGTTGTAATGATAGTGCCTGTTTTGAAGGTACCGTCTCAATATCATGTTTATGCAGTGACTATCATGGTAATGCAGTGACTATCACACTGTCAAGAACCAGATTTTTTTAATTCGATGAATGTGTCTTATTTATACACAAGATAATGGAGATAATGTGAAACCTTGTTGCATTCTACAACATAAATAATATCACATTGTTTGAAAGATGAAAATAGTTGTTGAAAATAGACTTGTTTACGTTTGCCTCGGATTATGGAATTAATCAAAAATAATCTAATTTCAAACAGCAGCTTCTACACTTAAACCATTAGATAATGTAAATCACTGTGTTAATCAATTCTTAACAATCAATAATTTATGCCTTTTTGCATTTGTGCATTTTGGATTAAAAGGTGGGTTGGTTTTTTGTATTTAAGATAATAACTTTTTTTGTTTATTTGTTCACGGACGATGATTTTTAGAAGTGTGCCTGAACTCCTTAGTTGTGAGATGTTCCATCAGGTTTAGTTTTTTTAGCATTACAACTTTCCCAGTCTTTTGTTGCTGTCGTAGCTTTTATAAATGAGTTGCAGGCATCAAATTCAAAGTGGTCATGTATTTTACCAGAAACAATAACATTTCTCAGTTTCAACATTTGATATGTTGTCTATGTACTATTTTCTACTGAATATAGGGCTTGAATGATTTGCACATTATTGTATTCTGTTGTTCTTTACATTTTATTTTACACAGTCTTCCAATGTTTTTAGAAACAGGTTGTATTATATATGTTCTGTAGAGGCTGACAGAGCTCCCAAACGTTCCTATTATTCAGAAAGGAGAGTATTTTTATATTCCACAAGTGCCCCGATTATCAGTGTTGTTTTCTACCGATTACAGGGCAAAGGGAGATTGAAACGGGAGCACCCAGTACCCTCTCCTGATCTGACTCACACAAAGACTTCCGCCTTCCCAAGGTGTATAATTAATACAGATGTAGGTTATTTATTAATTCACCATGTTAAAGGAGAGTTTTCCTGCAATGAAGGACATTTCCAATATGTAAACAGACTATTACAATTTCAAGAAGGATTTGGAAGTTTCTATTCCCACTTTAAAACAATCCCAGCTTGCTTCTATCGGTCCAAAAACTGTAAACAAAGATGTCCTACAAAATAATGAACGTCCAGTCCTGCAGGAGTTTTCTTCTCACAGTCTAAAGTGTCTCAAATGAAGATCTGAGCACAAACACGGGGAAACACAGAGGACGAGGAAGACCATGTTCCTCTGGTTGCTGTATTTATTTTAATTTCCTTAAAGGATTCTGTGTGTGTGTGTATGTGTATATACTTAAAAGATTCTGTGTGTGTGTGTGTGTATATATATTACATGTATGTATGTGTGGCGTAACGTTTTGCCAATTATGCTTTCAGGAAGGGTTTGGTTATTATGGTTCGGGTTAGGTTTAGGGCTATGTGATATGGTTAGGTTTAGGGCTATGTGACAGTGAACATTGGTGTAGGGCTAGGTGAAATGGTTAGGTTTAGGGCTATGTGATAGGGTTAGGTTTAGGGCTATGTGACAGTGAACATTGGTGTAGGGCTAGGTGAAATGGTTAGGTTTAGGGCTATGTGATAGGGTTAGGTTTAGGGCTATGTGACAGTGAACATTGGTGTAGGGCTAGGTGAAATGGTTAGGTTTAGGGCTAGGTGATAGGGTTAGGTTTAGGGATGGATTTCTGGGCTTCCTGCAAGGATTAAAAAGTTTGTGTGTTTAACATGACAGGCCCAGAGTCAGACGTAAAAAGCAAGAGAGGAGAAGGATGGAGAGAAACTGCAAACATGAGAAAAAGAAAGAGAACACTTGTATCCCAGAGGATCCAACCAGATACAGCCCTGAATATCAACTCCGAATATCAACTACGGAGCTTTAATTATTAATTGTTAAAGGGGATATACTGCCTGTACTGAAAACACGCACCAAGAACAACGAACCTCCAAGGTATGAAAAGACTCCATACAGAACAGTTACTGTATTCAAAGGGTCCTTAGAGGGGATTTGTGCGTGAGTACATTATTGAGTCTTATGTTCCTCTGTATGAAACACTGAACTCATCAAAGATTGACTGATTCATTCTGCTTCGCTGTAAAAGATGGTATTCCTATTGACAAAGAGAAAAACTTGTACTTACAATTTCTCCATCAATTCCTAAAAGACATCATAGGTTAGCTGCATTATTTCTCCAGCCTAGCACCAACACAGATATGTTTAATAGATATAATTATTATTTGATTAGTGATTCCTCATCAATTAATAGAAATGTAATGGTTATGAAATATAAACCACCTGTTATCCTGTCCAATAGTTCTTTTAGTTCTAACATACGTTTCCTTGCTCTGTGTGGGTTTGTTTGTGTGTGTGTGTGTGTGTGTGTTTGTGTGTGTCTGTGCTTAATTTGATTCTGTATGACAAGCTGGTAACACCTTGTGACAAACTAAGTAGGAGAAGTCCATTTCCCATCATCACTAGAATACTCTAGAATCATGTCTTTCATGACCATTGAGGGCTCTAACCTACTAAAACCACACTTTCCCATAATTATTACAGCCCAGAAAGTCTGATGCTTTTATATCCTTAGACATCTGTTAACGACCAGCAAGGCCGCCAGTCTTTTGGCAGTGGACTGGCGCTCTTCTCCTAAAATAACAATGTATTAATTTTTTTCCAGGCATCATGGTTGAGCTGAAAGCCACCTGTATGTAAATGTAGTGGATAAGGTGCATTCTGTTGGGTGGAGGAGGGGCTTAGGGAGGCAGGAGGTGGGACCAATGACCCTGGTGGGCAGGAAGCTAGTGAGTTAGTCTTGAACTGAACAACAACCAACTCTTTAATGCTTGTAATCCGATTTAATTGTGATGGGAACATCCCAAAGTGCAAGTTAAATGCAGGTAAAACGTATAGCTCAAGTCACTCAAATCTCAGGGCCCACCTCAGGGCCCACCTCAGGGCCCACCTCAGGGCCCACCTCAGGGCCCACCTCAGGGCCCACCTCAGAGTACATCCTCCGTCACGCATTTAAACATGGTTCCACGCCAAGAGAATGATCTGGACAGCTAACCTGAACACGGCATGGCTGCTGGTTCCTAGATATACAGCAAATACTTATATGGCAACATGGAATTTTTCACGTGTGAGAGAAGCCAACCTTTCTCTACAGACACGCTACAAAATCTGTGAATTCAAATGAACTATCTACATTTTTTATGTTGTTTTCTGTTGATCTAGTGCTCTGTTAATTGGCCTGGGCATTAATATATGATGATACTGGCAACCAAGTCTGGTCTCTACACACAACATCCTGTTACTGCAAAAGTCATTAGCAATGTAATATTTACAGAGATAGTAGGTTAACTACATCACCAAACTGACAGAGAAAAGCAATGTTAAGGCTATGAAGTTGACAGAAAATACCAGAATGATAGCTAGCACAACAATAACCCCCAACCAGGTTGTCTTCTTTTCAAGAGAGGAGAAAGCAAGTACGTTTTGGAGCGAGCGAATGTCCTGGAACTGAGTAAATGTCTTGGGGAGGATGAGGGTTGTATTTTTTCCATCCCTTTCGTGGCATTAGCTCAGCCCCCAACTGCTTGGTATAGTCAGCTGAACTAGCCAATGCATTCTGCTGTCACCAAAACATATGTTGTCCTACATGTGGAAGTCAGAGATGTTGTGTTACCAACTCCAGTTCCCATAATGCACTTCCAGGGAATAGTTATGCAGGATCACAGTGCCCACCCCCCTGGGGGGAGATTTGCTCTCTACTTTAGAAGCTATTTGATTGGCTCCTGTGTGGGAGGCAGACGAAAGCAGGTCCGGTCCGTCCCAGACGCGACGTCCCGTCTTACAACAGGTTGATCACAGTGAACATAGTGAATGTGGTCATAGTACGCCAGCGCTTAGGGCCCCAGCGATTGGCGCACATCTGTCCCACTAAGGGACCTACTAAATGGCCCTGCTGGCCAGAATGCTCAGTTCCCCATTGGACAGGTTTGGAGGACACAGATCCTTTGATCATTAGAAAAGTCTTTCACTGTAATTCATGTAAAACTCCTGAATTGTGTTATTATCCAATAGATCTCATTCTAAACTGGGCATCTGGCACCTGGAGAACAATCTCAATAGTCCCCCGGATGTTCAGATTTTGACGAAGTTAATTGCTTGTCTTGATGTATGTATTTTGAATTTGACATTTTGATGCATTTCAAATGTTTATACACCATCTAGGAGGTTAAATGGAAACCAAAGAACCCCTCTTTTTAGGAATGCTATGTCCTACATGTACCAGTCTTAATCCCATCTTTGCCCGAGATAAGTAATTAACCTTTTTAATCAATCTTATGCGTGTGTCTGAAGCTTAAATTGCAAGCAGATGGTTGCTTGGAGAGATGCATTTCATGGATTTCACACGTAAGACATGTGACTGTTTATGAAAGCAACATTTTTAGGAAACTCAATTTGCCTGGGATGTTGGCTTGTCACATATGAGTCACATGGGAGTTGATGGCAGAACCCCAAGGTCACCGTTTTAGTCAACCTAACCTTAACACTAGCCACACTAAGCCCACCCTCAAACCAACCATAACACTAGCCACACTAAGCCCACCCTCAACCTAACCTTAACACTAGCCACACTAAGCCCACCCTCAACCTAACCTTAACACTAGCCTCACTAAGCCCGCCCTCAACCTAACCTTAACACTAGCCACACTAAGCCCGCCCTCAACCTAACCTTAACACTAGCCACACTAAGCCCACCCTCATCCCAACCATAACACTAGCCACACTAAGCCCACCCTCAACCTAACCTTAACACTAGCCACACTAAGCCCACCCTCAACCTAACCTTAACACTAGCCACACTAAGCCCGCCCTCAACCTAACCTTAACACTAGCCACACTAAGCCCACCCTCAACCCAACCATAACACAAACCACACCTGACCATCGCCTCCAATATGGCAGCTAAGGTCAGTGTTGGCCTGTCAGGTTGGCTGTTTGGGAATACTCTGGTGGGCTGTTTGGGAATACCCTGGTTGGTTGTTTGGAGATACCCCGGGGGCTGTTTAAAGGGTGGATATCTGAGCTTTAAGGTTTTGTTGCCTGGATGTCTCGGTTCCCAGCCTAGCTAATATTGTTGGCAGGGTGTGTTGGTAGGGAGTGGGATTCTTGAAAAGTAATTGTTCCTAAGGGATTGCAGGCCTTGAGGCTGAAGTAGGCTTTTTTGGTAGTTGCTTTTTTGGCTGTTGCTGGGCAACACTGACTTTCAACTCCCTCCAAAGATTTTCTATGGGGTTGAGATCTGGCGACTGGCTATGCCACTCCAGGAACATGAAATGCTTCGTACGAAGCCCCTCCTTCATTGCCCGGGCGGTGTGTTTGGGATCATTGTCATGCTGAAAGACCCAGCCACATTTCATCTTCAATGCCCTAGTTGATGGAAGGAGGTTTTCACTTAAAATCACGATACATGGCCCCATTCATTCTGTCCTTTACACGGATCAGTCGTCCTGGTCCCTTTGCAGAAAAACAGCCCCAAAGCATGTTGTTTCCACCCCCATGCTTCACAGTAGGTATGGTGTTCTTTGGATGCAACTCAGCATTCTTTGTCCTCCAAACACGACAAGTTGAATTTTTACCCAAAAATTATATTTTGGTTTATCTGACCATATGACATTCTCCCAAACTTCTTCAGGATCAGTAACACAATAAACCCACCCTTGAATAAATAAACATGTGCCACACATGTTATCATGGTTGCTAAAACAAACCGTGAAATGATATTCCAATGGTGCATATTACCAAATTCAGGGTAATGCTATGCTAACTCTGTGTCTTTTTAGTGCATTTCATGTGTTATAAAGTGTATAGTTTATTTCAGTGTATTGCTGATGTTTGTGAAATGTGACCCAATTCCGGGGCTCTTTTACCAAGTCGTCACAACAATGGTCCATGCAGAGTGGAAGGGGTTACTTGGTATACAATTAATTCCTCTCTCCCAAACCTTCTACTTCAAGTTGTTTCCTCTTATTCTGGGTGAAATTCAGAGACTCTGTCAGTTTCCCTACAACATCTGGGTGAAATTCATACACTGAGTGAGAGAAAGCAATTAGTAGTAAAGGATGGGTTGGAGAGGGTACGTAAGGATTTATTGAATAAAAAACCCAAAGTAGAGACTTGTTTAAATGAGGCTTATAAGGACACTGATAGATCCAATTCATAGTACCCTGGACACTCGCTGGAGCCTAAAGCAGGGGGGGGGGCTGTAATGGCCTGGTGGGTTATGTCTCCTTGTGTTTTAGTCGCAGTATGAAGATCTGGTTCGCCCCTCTTCTTTAAAGGTCCGAGGCTCAAGAGATTTCCAGACCCCCCTGGCAGAAAGGTAACCTAAGAGAGTATATACATTGTTTTATAAATCTGTAATGTTTTTTAAGTTTATTTAGAGTATTAACTTAACTCTACAAATAAAGTATTTCCGTTGTCAATTGCCCTGTGAGCTCAATGTTGGTTTCATAGCTTTAGTTAATGTAACTACTTCTACAAGATGCTACATCATTAAATATTATTTGAGTTCCTGCACCTCACAGTTTACATTTACATTTTAGTCATTTAGCAGACACTCTTATCCAGAGCCACAGTGAAAGCGTTCCTCCTGAGGTGTCTTTGGAAACCCAACATCTGACATCATCTTCATACATACTTTCCTTCATTAAAGCCATTAGTTGGTCAGTGCCAGAGAAATTAAAGTTAAGTGCATCTATCTTTTTTGGGTAGGTGGGGACACTAGTTAATAAAGATTCTCATCAAAGAGGTTTTCAGCACCTTTTGGGAGATTGGCAGGGACTCTGCTGTACTAGCTTCAATGGGAAGTTTGTTACGCCATGTAGGTGCCAAGACAGAAAAGAGTTTTGCCTTGGCTGAGCAGGAACTGAAATGGGTGTATTTGGAAAAGTTGAATACAAGACAGACTGCAGCGTACTGGATCAGTTACAGGGGTATGATGGCAAAGGCGGAGAGCCCAGCCAACAGTGTGTTGCCAAAGTCCAGATTTATGTGTTAGGAGGAAGAGCAGCCCTTTCTAATCAAGGTTAAGCTTGAGGTGGTGGGCTGATATCCAAGCTGGGATGTCTGCCAGGTACGCAGCTATGTGTTGCAAGCTGGGAATAAGAAGAGAGGTATTTAAAATTTGAGGTATAGTTGAGTGTCAACGGCGTCACAATGAAGAACAGGCCATTTGCACTTATAACAGTGCCAAGTGACACAGACAACAAAGACCTTGGTCAACCGACCTGCTCTGAATCCTGATTTGGTCCAGAAGATTGTTCTGGGCGGATATTATGAGAGTTGGCTAGAAACAGCAGGCTCAAGAGTTTTAGAAAGAAAGGAAGGGACATCAGTCATTAGGTCTGGACATCAGAGAGATTAAAAGTTGGTTTCTTGAGGCGACATGAGCTGACCTAAAGTCAGAGGGAACACAGCCAGTGGAGAGTGGGACAAACTGGATCAGGTTCGGAACTAAAGGGGGAGAAACAGGCACAACTAATGACTTACCAAAAACATTGATTTATTTAAAGAATGTACTAACTTAACCATAATATGATATGGAGCTGGTTATCAGGGTGTAAGCAGTGCATGGATGAGTGTGCAGCATGGGTGTGGCCAGGTGTAAAACACAGGTAGGAAGAGAGAGACAGAGAGAGAGAGAGAGACGAAGAGAGAGAGAGAGAGACAGAGAGACAGAGAGAGAGAGAGACGAAGAGAGAGACAGAGAGACAGAGAGAGAGAGCATTCGTTATAACAGACCGCTTTAACTTCCCAGGTGTATTTGTCCTCATGACCAAAAAGTTTCCTGACAGAGACTTGGTTTGATGGACAGGTACTGTAAACCATACAATATCCACATTTGAGAAAATTCCTTTGCAGCAGACGTTTTGCATACACATGCCAATTGGTGGCTCGCAGAATCGCATCATCAAAGGCTGTTGCAAGACCTCCTCGTTGACATTTGTGTTGAACCATTCTGGTTGTTCTGTCAAGCAGAAAGGTATTCTTATTGTACATATTTAGTAGATTAAATGAACCAGTCATTAAATCAAATCCCTCTCCTGCTCATCTCAACTCAGTTAACTGTTCAGGGAAAACCACTTGTTCTCCAGCATCAAATAAAATGGGTAAAACATGAAACATTTTCAGAGCCTGTTATACCTATTGCACTCCAATTCAATGTTACTACAGAGACACAGTCAAAGCAGAAGACATGCTTGAGAGAGATATAAGAGAGAAATAATAGGAGAGAAACAAAAGAGAGAGCGAATAAGATAGAGATGATAGAGAGAAGGATAGAAAGATGGAATAGTGATGAACGAGAGAGAAGAAAGGGAGGTTAAATGAGTGGCACGAGGGATGGGATGAGGGAGGGATGGGATAAGGGAGGGATGATATGAGGGAGGGATGGGATGAGATGAAGGAGAGGCGGGATGAGTGAGGGACGAGTGTAGGTGTGTGTGTCCTCGAGGCAGATATGTGTGGAACAGGGAACAGACACGTGACTTGTGTTCACGGCTCTGCTGGGTGGTTTATTAACAATGAACAGGAAGAGTCCTCCATGTCCGGGGCCTCCATGTCCGGGGCCCTCCATGTCCGGGGCCCTCCATGTCCGGGGCCCTCCATGTCCGGGGCCCTCCATGTCCGGGGCCCTCCATGTCCGGGGCCCTCCATGTCCGGGGCCCTCCATGTCCGGGGCCCTCCATGTCCGGGGCCCTCCATGTGCGGATTTTGGAGTTATGGCTTTTAGGGGTAGGGGTTTTGGGGATGGGGGTTTTGGGGTTATGGCTTTTAGGGGTAGGGGTTTGGGTTTATGGCTTTTAGCGGTAGGGGATTTGGGGGTATGGGTTGATGAGTGCCAGCTGTATGACGGAGAGGTTGACCCTGCTTACTGCCACCGGAAGGTTCTGGCACCTTCCGACATATTCTTTTCGGGGCATTGGTGCAACACTAATGTGGTGGTGTTTGCACCACACAGCATGTCTGTGTGTATGTTAGTGTGTGTGTATATGTTTGTTAGCGTGTGTGTGCGCGTACTTGCGTGTGTGTGTGTCTCGCCATCTGTGGCCTGGTCACCCGTCCAGCTCTCTATAGCCAAGGGCCTCTCTGGGGAGGGAGTTGGGGGCATGTTGAGGCTCTTCCCTGTACATCCCCGGCATGCCAACCCATCACGCACACACACCCCAGCACACGCACACACAAATGTATGTACATCATTGTAAAACATTGCGTGTAACGTGTTGTTGTAAAAGCATGTAGCTCCTGCCTATTGAACATGACATTTAAACTGTTGGTTATGAGTTGGTCAATGTTAATCTCTCTCTATTTCTCTCTGTCTCTCTTCATCTCTCAAACACTATCTTCCAGCAATATCGCCAGAGAGACAGAGAGAGGGACGGAGAGAGGGACGGAGAGAGGGACGGAGAGAGGGACGGAGAGAGGGACGGAGAGAGGGGGGGTGAGAGAGAGACGGAGAGAGAGGTGTCAGGTCTACACCCATCTCTTCGCATCAGATCAAAGAAATGAAGATTATCTTTTTAAACGTCTCAACCCTCCAGATTCCCTCTCTGGCCTCAGCAGACAGAGATATTATGACAGCTCAGAGACACCACTGCCTGATTCTCACAGGAAGACACATTGAAATTGTGCATTAAAGTGCTGTTATAGAAAACATTAAAGAGCAAACCACAATTGATGCACAATGGCCAGGAAAATCTTCTTAGTTGGGTATTTCGGGAAGTATCTCTCACAGAGAATGTTTTTACAGTATCTGCTAGTGGTACAGTATCGGTTAGCGGTACAGTAGGAACTGTAAACTACCTCTGATGGCCAAACAAGAGCCTTAACACATGCACACTGTATCACTGACTGTCTTTTAGGTTTCAGAGTTTTAGGAAATGGACGTAGATCCTTCCAGTCTACACTGTAAAAGGAAATCTGTAAATTAATAATACATTTTTGGCACCAGAGAAAGACAGCTAAAAAATAAATGTAAATTGTAAAATATAAATATTGTAAAATGACATTACTAATCTGTAGAAATACGGAACTTCAAATATAGCCGCAAAGCATGCTGGTATATTGATAGAATAAAGAAATACTACTTACTTATACAGTTTTTTTTGTAAACAGCGATTCAAAGTCAGAATCAAAGTGGAAAAACGGATGAATGTTGACTGAAGGGGATTCATTCAGTATTCTATCTTGGTTTCCGATCCCAAGGTAACAATGGTGTCCAAGCTGAACAACTACAGACCTGTAGCACTCTTCCTAATCATTCCAAATCCTGGGGCCAACTTGCTCCAACACCCTTAGGTGAGACTAATACACCACAGTGGTCCATGCAGAGAACATCTTCCAGCCAATCCTGATGCGGTTCGACACATCAGTCCATCCTCACCTTCTTCTTTCTGCTGCAAGGCAAACTGCAGGTTGATGTTCAGTCAAATCAGATTGAACATTTAAACCTTACAACATGTTTCACACACACTCTGGCCATTTTGGGATTGACAGCATTTTCTTACTAGACAGGATTGTTTACGTGCTCTAGAGGCCGGTCAATGTCGCATTTTTATTACAGTTTACATATAGTTTAACCTATATGGTCTCTCTCCCACTGCTTGACTTCTCTCTAATTGTTCTCTCTGCGTTTTCCTCTCTTTGTCTTATTGAAGACTAGCTGTCTCAAAGGAAATAACGTTCCAAAAGCGCTTTCTTTATATAACAGAAATTGTGCATTTCTGCATTATCCAAATGTCCTCACTGTCTTTTTGAGGATTCTAAATCCATGCTAGTTGGCCTGGTCATGGTTGTTGCCACGACGATATTCTCAACAATCGCAGACTGTGATTTGATCAGTATTACACAGTAGGTGTCTTATTAAGAAAGCCTGTGTCAAACTACAACAAGTATGATTTTCATTTGGATGGGTAATATATGGGTGGCTGTCTGACCTAATCATTCATGTTTATGATACCCAACACTTGTTCTACCAAACAGAAATGATATTAGACTTTCTAAAAAGTAGGAGGTCTAAATTTACTCTCCCCATAGATTTGCAGACCTCTTGATGCTTTCCAAGTGACCCCCTGTTTGAAAAACCCTGGTTTTATTAGTCTCTCTATATTAGTTATCTATTCCATGGGGACAAAGCAAACTATGTCATTAGAAATATCTTTGTCTTACTCTGGGGTATTTGCATCGAGCAATTTAAACTAATGAAGATCAGCCAGGACAGGGGAAAGGAAATGAGTCTGAAATGTTATTAGTGGAATGCAGGAAAAGGAAAGCCAATGAAGTATTACTGTTAGCACAAGACCAAGAATGGCATAAGGACAAACAGGAACTATTCCCAGTCATGTATTATGCTCTATGTCAATGATCTATTAGCTCTGGGTCCTGAGTGGTTCTTGAAGCAGTAGAGACTAAAGAGTCCATACTAATCAATATAATACAAAAGTATCTAATTATGCGGAATTCAAATCTGTTCATTGTAATTTTTTTGGATGGGAATTAATTAAATAAAAATGTCCTCATTCTGAAATGAAGAAATGTCAGTGCCTAGCTTTCTTCCAAATTCAGTATTGCTTTTTACATAACGCCTCTTCTTTATGAGATCAAATCAAAAAGAGAGAAGTCATACTGTAACTCAGCATGAACAGGAAAACCAGCTCTGTATAAAAGCTGAATAAGCAGGATAGGTCTAAGCCTGAGGCTCCAAGCCACAGAGACCTCTAGCTAATCTGATGAAGTCTCCTATGAGTGACAGTAGCTACGGATGCTAGCGTCTTACTTGTTGAAAAAAGTTTCCAAACTGATGGGAAAATATATACCCAAGCATATATTAAATATAAATGCAATATGAAACACAGTAATGACTATGATAGAAGAATATACAGTACACTTTGAAATGATTAATGTGTAGGATCTGAAGAGGAATATACTGTACACTTTGAAACAGTTACCATGTAGAGTCTATAGAAGAATATACTGTACACTTTGAAACAGTTACCATGTAGAGTTTATAGAGGAATATACTGTACACTTTGAAACAGTTACCATGTAGAGTTTATAGAGGAATATACTGTACACTTTGAAACAGTTACCATGTAGAGTCTATAGAAGAATATACTGTACACTTTGAAACAGTTACCATGTAGAGTTTATAGAGGAATATACTGTACACTTTGAAACAGTTACCATGTAGAGTCTATAGAAGAATATACTGTACACTTTGAAACAGTTACCATGTAGAGTCTATAGAGGAATATACTGTACACTTTGAAACTACTACTGTGTAGGGCCTATAGAGGAATATATTGCGCACTTTAAAACAAGTGTGTAGGAACAATTTGCATGGGAATCAAATATGTTCTGTATGTAGTAATTCCATTTTTTAAGATTCGGTAAGACTGATGATTCTTTCCCAGGGAAGGTGCATATTTTTCTTTTCATTTGGTTTCTTTCTGAACTGTTTCATCTCAAGTCGCCACAGGCATCTTCACCCCTGTCTCTGTGTCTCTCTGTGACTCTATCTCTGTGACTCTATCTCTGTGACTCTATCTCTGTGACTCTATCTCTGTGACTCTATCTCTGTGACTCTATCTCTGTGACTCT
>JACXGK010011394.1:0-16109 GCA_016801125.1 Novumbra hubbsi
ACCACCACAACACAGCCTGCCACTAAACCAGCCAAACACAACCACCACAACACAGAATTGTAAATGTCTCCCCAGATTAACCCTCGTTTGGACGGCTGTATCCGGGGTTGGAACCTGATGAACCAGGGGGCATCCGGAGTAAAGGAGGTCATCCAGGAGAAGAAGAGCAAACACTGCTTTGTGAAGGTTGAGAGAGGAACCTACTTCACTGGAAATGGCCTGGCTCACTTTAATATAGACTACTACAGTAAGTAGTGTACACTACACCAGCTACCTTCAATTTTGACTCTAGTAAGTAGTGTACACTTCAATATAGACTTCATTCTGCCATGGCGGTATGGTCTTAATGATTGTGAATTGGGGTTCAGTTTCATACTGTGTGTGTGTGTGTAGGTGAGTCTGAGACCTGGAGGGTGGATCTCAAGATGAATATGCGTCCATCCAGTAATACCGGGGTTCTCTTTGCTTTGGTGGCCAATGATACGGTCCCCCTGTCCGTCTCTGTGGTTCCGCAAGGACCTGACAATGCTGTGAGTCCAACAACAACCAAGACTCACATTCACACATGCAAAATAACACACACACATACACACTAAACACAATCAATGGGTCAAAAGGGGGAACCTTTCAATTCCACACAATCATTTCTCAAACTCAAGACATTTGATTGAGTAGTATGATTTCTTCAGCAAAACAGGTTCTGCCGGAAGAGGATTGAGGATAAAAGTTGTGTTATTGTTTAAATTCTGACTTTTAAGATTTTACACAGTAACCGCTAATTATTCTTTAAAGGTGTATTTTTCTGATCAGTATCATACAAATTAAAAGAGTTTGTGTATGAGAGATTGTGTCTTAAAATAAAAGTGCACAGCTTCCTCTAATGTTTGAAATATGACTCAATGCTTGTGTAATTTTTAATTTTGTCTTTTTATACACACACACTTACAGAAACACACACACACACTTACAGAACCTCAGAAACACTCACACTAATACATCCAAACTATTTCCCTCTCGTCTCCAGGACCTGCAGGTGTTCCTGGATGGTGTATCCGTGGCGACGCTCCAGACATTGATGCTGTGTTACCCAGCGCGTCTGGCTGTGGCGCTGACTGTCACCCCAACCACCGTGGAGATAACAGCCAACTCCTCCACCTCCACATACAGCCTGCCTGATGGAGCCCTGGGACGACTCAACAGCACCATGACGCAACCCGTAAGGACCTACATCGGGGGCCTGCCAGGTCAGTGGTTAACTGTCTGTCTAGTTGCTGCTAGCTAACTAGATGATGAACCCACTGCTAGCTAACTAGATGCTGAATCCAGTGCTAGCTGACTAGATGATGTACCCACTGCTTGCTAACAAGATGCTGAATCCAGTGCTAGCTGACTAATGATGAACCCACTGCTCGCTAACTAGATGCTGAATCCACTGCTAGCTAACTAGATGATGAATCCTGGTAAAACATATAACACTGCAGTGTTGGTACCCTAACTAAATCAATAATGTAGACTAGAGTAATTGTATTTGATGTCTAAGTTAGTGTTTGTGAAGTTTTTCACCCGTCCTGCTTTACCATTCTCTTACTTCCTCCTCTTCAATTAATCACATGCATTTAAGAAAAAGGCCCTTTTTACATTAGCGGTTGTCAGAAAGGGTTTTTCCCTAATCCATTACCTTCCCCCTTTCTGTGTCTCCCCCTCCACACCTCCGTGTCACGACCTCTCCAATCCTCCTTTCCTCTCTCTTCAGATGGTATTTCACTGTCCTCCACCCCAGTGTCGGCCTTCTATCAAGGCTGCATGGACGTCACCATCAACGGTCAGCTGTTGGACTTTGACGAGGCCGTTGGTAAACATAACAGCATCACTTCCCACTCCTGCCCACCTGTTTCCCCCTGACACACACAACAACAAACCCCACCCCTCGCCATACAGGAACTGACCTCACAGCAAGTCCGACCCGTCAACAAACCCCACCACTCGCCATACAGGAACTGACCTCACAGCTACGTCGACCCATCACTAGATGTCTCTGCCCAAAGGCCAAACACTGTATATGACCCTAAAACAAAATGGACTAAGGGAATTAATGTGATGTTGGTGAACTTGTACAATGCGGTCATGGCTCTGTTCATTTTATTTTTTTGCATTCTTTGTTAAACATTCTCTTTATAATTGGATACCTTTGTCTCACAGCTGTTTATTACGTCTTTATAAGGTCTTCGGCCTGTTCAGTTGAAGAGTTGGTTGGTTATGAAAACTGTGATCTTTATCTACCAGGAAATGTACCTACATCCTGGCTTTGAATCAGCTTTCCCCCTATCTGTATTCGTTGTCACCTCGGCCCTCCATCTCTCCTCTCTCCTCTTCAATGACTACACAAGGTTTCATAATGTATATAAAACAAGCTCACATTAATATATAGGTTTAATGTAGTTGTGTTTTTTGTTGAAGGATTAAGTTGTTTGTGTGTGTTTATTTCAATAAAAATGGCATTAGTTTTGAGAATGTTTCTAGCCTGCTGGTCCATTACAACAGAATTTCCTTTTTTTTTTTACAAAATGTAGTTTATTTCAACCTGTGTTAAATGTCTACACTTGTATTTAGCTTTTAAACAGACAAATATTAACATGCTAGGCATTGCTGTTTAAGGACTCAATTTTGGTTTGGCGTTTGCAGAACCGTATGGTTAAAGTTATTCGTTCTGAAAGAAGTGCTTTAAGAGCCAAACGTTATACATATTAGGAACTGACGAAATGTCCGTTTCTTAGGGACGTTTTATAGTGTTGAACAACATGACCGAGGATGTAATTTCCTATTGTCAAACTGGTACAAGCACCTAGCTAGCAAACTGAGAAAATGAGTTTGTTTTTGCCCAAATTGTCATCCAAAAAGGACATAGACGAAGTAATAAAGACTGTTGCTGAAAAGGTATTGGTTCTTCGGTTTGGAAGAGATGAAGACTCTGTGTGTTTACAGCTTGATGAGATTGTAAGTAGCTATCTACAGTGGTGAGCTAACTCCGGCTGCTAGCCCCGTGCAAGATTTAGCTATTTAGCTGCTAGAACTAGTGACAGATTATTTTGTGTCAAACTTAACATAAACCGAAAATATGATTGTGATTTGAAGCATTTTCGCTAAATACAACCTAATACGTTGTGATTTCTTTAAACAGCTATCAAAAACCTCCCACGACCTGAGTAATATGGCGTCCATCTACATCGTGGATGTGGATTCGGCTCCAGTATACACCAGATACTTTGACATAAGTTACATCCCCTCCACTGTATTTTTCTTTAACGGACAGCACATGAAGGTGGATTATGGGTGAGTCTGATTTGGTTGTCAACGGTGAGTGGAGACGTTGGGGTTAACTTTGTTATGGAAGGGACTTCAAGTATAGATATACAGTATGGGGAATACTTTTCCTTTCGATGGATACTCGCTCATTTAAGACTAAACTGTTCATTTTTGATTTCCCATTACATCACCTTTGCTCCTTTCAGGTCTCCAGACCACACCAAGTTTGTGGGCAGCTTTAAAACGAAGCAGGACTTCATGGACCTGATCGAGGTGATCTACAGAGGAGCTATGAGGGGGAAGATGATTGTACAGAGTCCCATTGACCCTCAGAACATCCCCAAGTATGACCTACTCTACCACGGGATCTAACGGAGCACAGCTGCACTACCACAGGATCTAACGGAGCAAGCTGCTCTACCACGGGATCTAACAGAGCAAGCTGCTCTACCACAAGATCTAACGGAGCACAGTTGCTCTACCACAGGATCTAACGGAGCAAGCTGCTCTACCACGGGATCTAACGGAGCACAGCTGCTCTACCATTGTTTTGTTTTTTTGAACAGTGGACAGGCTGTATATTGCTGAGTCATTGCGCAGAAGGACACTCTTTTAGAGTTCTGGTAGTGATTTGATATTTATGCTTTAGACATGACAACCACAGAACTCTAGTGGTATGTCTGGACAATTCTAATAAAGGTTTGTTTGTTCCATTATTTCTTGTTTTAGTTGCAAAATGTAAAATGTTCACAACAGTTTCTATCCCTGTTTTCCTAGTGTTTGTTTCACAAGGTACCTATGCTAAGGACACATTCTTATTCAAAGCAGTGAGCTTGGAGCAATTAGTGTTAAAAGTTACGCTACTAAAACATTTGTTTTGCAGAATAAATGCACCACAGCTACTGGCTGGCGGTTTGGCAGGGGAACTGTGTGACTAGATGTTTCCTGTGGAAATAAAGTTCAAGATGTACTGAAAGATTTATGGTGTGGACAATTATGTTTATTATTTATGTTTTAATAAGATACATGTAGTTAAGTTTAGATTGTTGTTGCCTAGATAATGTACAAATGGCAAAGTGGTCTATACTTTTTATAAATGTGTCCACATTTTCAAATGAAAAAGGCCATTGGCATTGCTAGATATAAGTCATGTTGTTGGTGCCACATACATCCAACCACTTAAGTGTGCACAAACAAAGTTAGTGTAAAACAGTTTCCCCTCAAACCCAAACCACATTTGTTTACAGTTCAACACAGCCCTTCCCCTCCACCCTCTTCCCTACCACCCTCACTGCTTTCCTTCATCTCCGAGGGCTCTGCAGCTCTATCTAAATGTGAGGATAAACTGTTTCTATGGTATTTCATTATGTAGTGCATCAGCTACCCCTGGATGTGGGTACGCGCATTACACTGCGGTTCCCTGTATGATCAGAGGCTGATATAAATACACTAACCGATCACCAGGGTCAAACTCTTTCCATTAAGGTTCTAGTGTGTTCTGCCTTTCCCTTTTAATTTGTAGGTTATGTCCAATTACAACCTGGACAGCTGGTAGGGGAAGTCTGCATTCCTAACTTCCATACATCAACTGAGATGTCTTGGTCAGGAAGGCCTGGTCAGACATGCCCCACGCTACTCCTGCTGCGTGTCACGATGTTGAAGGCGGTGGGTGGTTTGGGACTGAGCATCTTGGAGAAGAACTTGAAGACGGAGTCCATGCAGACCGAGGGGGCTGCCTCGTGCCTCTGTGTCCCCGCTGACATCTGCAGGCACCCGGCCTTCAACGACCCCACGGGCTGGTTCAGAGGCTTGGAGCTCAACACCCACCTGGAAACGAAACATGAGTGTAAAAGAACACAGTCCCAATGACTCGCCCGGGTTCCATGACCACGCATTGGCCCACCTCCTGGAGTGCGTCCTCAGCCACTCCCGTCCCGTGGCGTCCAACGGCTGATGCCACAGGCTGTGGGAGGAGTCCAGGAAGGCCACCGCCCACACCTGCTTCACCACCTCCAGGGGGCGCTGGCACAGCAGGTCCACAAACACCAGGCCTCCATAACCATGCGCGACCACGACCACCCGGCTGGAGCTGCATCGCGACACGATCACATTCCACACGAGGCACGCGTGGTCCTCCGGCAACCCCCCGACACCGCCCTGGTTGGGGTTCATCAGCAGCACCGAGCACCCCTCTTCAAGGGCTTTCCGGACATAGGGGATCATACTGCCCTTCTCCAGGCCTTCGCTAGCGGCAGCTCTCCAGCTCCACAGCCCGCAGGGCACCGTGCCCCGGTCCTGGACAAGAACCAGCAGGGTGGCTGGACCCTCCAGGGCCCCGGGGCTCAGGTACACATACCCCAGGCAGGGGGCTCCTTGGTGGGGTCTGAGGTTTGCCTCGTGGTCCCCTTGTTGGAGGATTGGTGGAGGAGGGAGGTAGAGCCGAAAGAGGTGCAGCTGCTCCTCCAAGAGGGAGTGTACGTGCTGGGTGATGTGGAGACATAGTGCCTGGTCCTCTCTCTGGGTGGCTTCCAGGTCACCGCCTCGCTGGAACCTGAACACGAAGGGTTCCTTGGTGACCCGGTGAAGCAGGCGCCCGTCTGAAGTGAAGCAATAAGGGAAGACTAGAGGAGACTCAGTGGAGACAGCCTGGTCCTGGGTCTCAGCTGAGTCCACCATTACTTCCATCCTGGCTTAAAGCAGACATTAGGTTTATCTCGGTTGGAGGAGAGGTAGCCAAGGTCTGATAATGCTGTACTCGATATGTGACGGCAAACTCGGGCTATATGTTGCAGACTCAAGCCAAAGATCCTTTTACAAAATTACCACAGACAGTCTATTCCAGGTGAAAGTAAACAGTTTTGCATTTTAATTATCCAGACCAGGAGTAATACGACAAAAGCTACTAATAGTTATCAGCATGGCTAATAGCAAGCCTATTCACTAAAACGTACCTTAAAAGTGTTCTTGTGTCCCAGAATGAATTGCCCTGCTTTCTCGCGATCAGTTGTAGACAGAACAAAATGAGAAGGATAGTTTGAAACGTGGTGTACGAGCAAATGTGCGAAACCTGACTCTGCTCTCGTATGAGTCCCAGGGTCGTCCTTTGACAGATGCTACAAGCTACAAACGAGTTGGACGCCGTAGCGACCCAGCCCCCATCTGATATATAGGTTCAAGGTGCGCGTGCCGTGCCATGGCGCGCGAATGGAAATAAACTACCCGCGAGACAGTCGTCCACAAGATGTTCTTGTACTTTACAGTCTACTCGTAAAAGCGTCTTGCATCAATTATAAGGAATTGTTTAGTTTAAACGTACATTTAAAATGATTTAACTAATCTGCCCGTATCACTGTCAACAAGGATAGTGCGCAATAGGCTACGTGACAGGTTAGTCTATCCACACAACGATCGTTATTTTCAGTTATACCTGATAAATAATGAATGGATCCTGCAGTATTGCCTGGATGCTGTGATAATGGGTAATGTAATGTAATTCATGACACTTCAAGAGTTCCCGTAACTATCAATTAGTTGCGTGTACGTTCTTCTGAAAGGTGCACCTGCCAAGGCAATTGTGAGACCCCCTTGTTCAACTTTACCCATAGATTCCTGCGAATGGTGGGTCTATTTTAGCTGGGATGGGCTTGCCAGTCCTGGATGCCTGTTCACTCTTCTGCCTTGTACAAGTTAAACATTTGACACTTAAATAGCTGCATAGCAATCTAAACATTGCTATCTGACATGGCTAATCGAGTGCCTGTAAATGACTGACTTAAAACCAAAACTACTAAAGCGCAGTTACATTTTGAATTGCCTGACAAGCGATGCCCAATCCGAATGGTAACGTTTGGACCCAATTATAGAGTTTAGGGACTAAGGAATATGCCTCTAGAATATTGTATCAGGGACAATCACACGATTATGTATAAAACACAGTTTAACAGAAAGAAATAACCAAGAAATAAATATTTCGAATCATAAATTGCGCTGCCCAAGTTGTCTTCTGTTTTGTATGCGTTTTAGGTGATGCGTTAAGAGGAACTATAGGATTACGAATATTTGTTCTACATGGTGCGATATTATGGGCGCACCGGATGTTGATAAGCGACCTTGTGCGTACCGTGGTTCATAAACCGAACCTATTTATTTAGATTTTATGGGGACGCTAACTGCGTTAATAACAATTTTATGCTTAGTGTATTGACAACTGCATTGCCTAAATAATGCTTGCTCTAATGAAATCTGCTTTTTTTGGACTGACCAAAACGGGTACTTCAACTGCCGTTGGTTGTCAAGGTATGAGTCTGTCACTGGAATGATACGCTTAAACGTATTGTAATCGTGGTAAGTTTGGATAGCTGTCCAGGCTATTCAACTATTACCCGTTTTAACCAGCTAGTTAATTTGAAAACATTTTTGTTCTCAGGTCTTGTGCGAACCCATTTGAAGGTCCTGTCTGCAGGGATGAACACATTTGAGGTTCCTCCGGACTACAGCGGTAATCAGTCCTAACTACCTTACGTTGCCTTCATTTACCTTCAGTGGAAATGAGCTACACTTCGTCAATGAATTAATGGATTAATGAAGCACTAACACACATCTTATTTTTGTACATTCCTGGTGATAGCACACACCCTCTTCCTGTGCTGGCTACACAAAAAACTTGCGACATGTTTTAACTTGAAGTCAGTCCCCTGGGTATTTATGTACCTGTCTGTGATGCTATGTTCCTTTGTCCCAATACAGAGGTGGTGCTACCTGAACGGTCCAAGCTGAAGTTCATGAACAAGGTGCCAAACTTTAAGAAGGCTAGGAAGGAGATGAAGAAGCTGAGAGACATCCAGGGTCCAGCAATGGCTGCCAATGCCTTCACCAAAGGACAGTACGGCATCGTGGTCAGTGTGCATTGGAAATAGTCTCTACGTGTTTAGGGGCAGGCAGGCCTGTGTGTGTAAAAAAAGGAGTGTTTCTTTCAATTCAGCTCCAGTTGTTTTCATTTTCTCAAAAGTGCTTATATTGGTTAAAAAAAAAAAATATCATATGGCGTACCTTCACCTCCCTCAGGCGTTGGGCGGGGGCTATCTCCACTTTGGACACATGGAGATGATGCGACTGACCATCAACAGGAAAATGAATCCGCGTACCACCTTCGCCCGTTGGCGCATCAATGCCCCCTACAAGCCGATCACCCGGAAGGGCTTGGGACAGAGGATGGGTGGAGGGAAAGGAGCCATAGACCACTACGTCACGCCTGTGAAGTGCGGACGGATAATAGTGGAGGTGGGGGGTCTGGTGGAGTTGTCGGAGGTGGAACCTGTCCTAAAAGAGGTTGCCAAGAAACTGCCCTTTCCTGCAAAGGTGAGATTAGAATGTGTCTATTGTAAGGGGGTGTAGTGTGGTAGAATAAAGAGCTGGGAAGTCTGTCATCTATCGAGGGATCCTACGTCCTGGTCTCCTTTTCTTTATAAAAAGACAAAAGGCTAGACTGGTATTTTTTTACTTTCCTGGTAGAATGTACTTTAAATAAAAGTATAGTTTAAAGCCTTTCGGCCATGCAGCTGGAGTTGACACAATTGACTTGACCCTGTTCTCGTTCAACCTCTAACTTTGACCCAAGGCTTAGCCTGCGAGGCCTCTCTAAGGGTGTGACCTTTAACCCCCCAGGTGGTGAGCAGGGAGAGCCTGGCCTCCATGCAGCAGGAGCAGAAGGACAGGGAGGAGAACAACCAGAACCCCTGGACCTTCCAGAGGATCGCCGGTGGCAACATGCTGGGGATCAGGAAGGTCCTTAGCCCCTTCGACCTCCACAATCATGGGAAGTACTCCGGCAAGTTCTACGACTCCAAGAGGGTGTGAGCCAGGAGCCCTCCCCAAGGCTCAAGGGATGGATGCTCAGATGTCCTTTCGGAGACATTTATGTGGAATCGAATCTGACAGAAATCCTTGAATACACGCTGTCCTGTTTGGGTGCTCTGATGCGTTAAACGTCCATCTATGGCCGGCGGCGCCCTTACTATGCGTGGATCGTCACAGTTCAAGGAACACTGATGGAAAGGCAACATGGTTTTCTCTTTCACAGTATAGCAATATAGGGTCTCTCCTCTTGGAATGTGGGAATGTCTCTCCTCTTGGAATGTATAAATGTCTCTCCTCTTGGAATGTATGAGACACTTTGTCCCAGTTGGTCTCAAGTCATGAAAATAAATATGGCTGTCCTAATCCATCAGTGTATTGAACAAACCCCCTTTTAATCCATCCCATTTTGTATGAATTGGTGGCTTTGCAACGTTAACAAGTTTTGGAAATCATACTAGATCTCATGACTTTGTCAAACGTACAACATGTTGATCATTGGTGCCAAAAACTCACTAACTACTTGCACCAATTAAAATGTATGTAATTTCAAGCCTGTGTTAAGTAATTGACATAATGGTGTTGTGTCACAATGCTATGTGAAGTTATGGGATCGATGAAAAATGTTGCTCGTTCAGAAACAAGGATCACTAGGAGGAAGGATGGCTACGTGTTGAATAAAGAATATGACATGGTTCTTTTAATTTCATTATTATGTTGGATTCAAAATCCGTGCTGCGAGTCTAAACCGGTATAAACCAAGGCTTTTCAACTCTAAAGAAAGGTGCAGTGTGTGACGGCGTGGATTATATTTACGTTTTGAGGAATAGGTACATGGAAGTGCAGTTTTCACTCCGACCTGAGAGTGGCAGCACCACGTAATTAAGCGTAGAGTCTACGGAGTACGCACAAGAAGAAGTAAGATGTTTTTAAGAAAATTACCGCGAAATAAGCGGAACTACAAAATGCTTGTTTATTGTTATTGGTTTGTCGCATAAAATGTTCACATAGGTCCTCGCGAAGGGTAGCACAATTAATTTCAGTAACATTGTTATTTGGTAAGCTTCTAGAAATAATTGTCCGTTTTGGGTGTACGGTCGGTTTACTTGTCTGACTAGGTATCTGGGAAACGTTACTACACCAACTCGGGGATCGAAACGCGCCCCATCCAAGGCAACGGAAGGCAAGATGCCAAGTGAAAAAGAAAAGAAACGGAAAAAATCCCAGGTGAGAAATGTTCAAATAATTTAATATCACAGAGGTAATGTTCACTTTTTCGCTGCTGACTTTCTTCCGTCTCTCAGGAGAACCTACAGCCCGGTACCAGTGGCAATGTTCCTAAGCCCACACCGAAGAAAAACAAAGTTAATGCTTGCAGGAAGGTAAAAGGGCAGGAGAAGTGGAAACCAATGTCTGAGTCATCCATTACGGCTCTGGACAACACGCTGGGCCTGTCCATATTGTAAGTAAAAATGCCCTTGTTCACAAGATCCGTTCCCCAGGATTTTACTCTTAGGCGGGTTCGGGTATGCCCGTCTTAGAGAAAGTTTTGAGACAGGTTGGCAAATATTGTACGAATAAGACCGTCGTTCATGCAGTCAATGCATCACTGGTATGTCTATGTCATAATGTACCTATACTATCTGGACCACAGTTTGCTATCGACCAAAATAATGCACTGAAAAAAAGCCCAGCTAACATGATTGGCTCCCCTGGTCTGGGCCGTACTTGAACAGCCTTGCTTCTGTTTTCACTTGATGGTTTTAGCCAGTTTTATTTTCTCTCACTCAGATCAGTTTTGGCCATGCGACAGGCGGGAAAAGAGGAATCTCAGAAACATCTGAATATCTTTAGGACCAGGTGAGAAGTGAAGTGTGTAGAACAGATGACATTCAGTCCACCTGGACCGGTCCAATGCATTCAGAACCTGCTGGTTCTGGATGCCCTTGCCCTTCACTGAGGACTGTTCTGTCTATGGAGGACTTCTAAAATGGTTGGGAAGCCGTGGTAATATGAAGGACATCATCCAGTTGTTTTGTCTTTGTCGTAGATTTCTAACTAAGTGTGCTCAGCTGGCAGTTCCGGTCCAGAAACGGGAAACGATTGGTAATACTTTCCGCCTATACCAAGAAGAGAGCAGGAAGGCTGTTGTGGGCCGGAAGAACCTCACCATGCTGGAGGTGAGGTGCTGTGAGGGGGAGTGTTTGTGTTTGTCTGTCCTCCACCTGTATGAGCTACTGTTTGTGTTAGAACAGCTTTTGGGGTTTAGCGTGAGCGGGGGTGGAAGTGGATTACGTGTAATCTGATGTTGCACTGCGCTTGAACTGTTAATTTGGTGGTTGCTCTAGGTTCAGTCTGTGTTTTCCGTGGTCAGGCAGATTTAAGTGCCATGGTGACCTCTCTGGAGAAGATGGAGGAACAGAGAGACTCTCTGGAACACGAGTGTTCCAACCTCAGAAACCTGCTGGAGCAGGCGGAGGATGTAAACCAACAGGTACTCGCGTGCAGAGACACGATGTGAAAACAGACGTGACACGCTTACCCAATCGGCTTGTTGCGTAGTAGACTGATGGAAACAGGAACCGGGTCCGTATTTGGGCTTCTGCTTGGAGGTCTCTGTCGCAGCCTGGTCGTCCGTCAGGTAGAAACGCTTCCCCATTGGTGCCCGGGAGTCCTGTCAAATTTAGGTTCCTGGAAAACCTGCAACATGAACAATGGGGACAGATTCACCAAATCCTGCAATTGAATTGCAGTTCAACATTATTGAACTAAGCAGGGGATCCATTAGAGTGTGGACTCTCATTGGACAGACCAGGGACATACTTGTAGTGTGGACTCTCATTGGACAGACCAGGGACACCAAAAGTGTGCTATGATTTATTGCTTTTAATGGTATGTGTGGAATGTTTTCTCCCGCATCCATTCAGGCTGTGGGTCGTGTGTGAGTGTGTGACCTCCATCTTGTTGTCCAGGTCCTCCAGTTATCAGAGCAAGGAGTCCTGCGTCTACCTGCTCCACCTGCTCGACAACCCAGGGACACGTCACTACAGGTGACACACACTTTTATAACCCCCAAATGATCTAACCTCTATAGCATAACTTTTATACCCAAAATGAATTTCAACCCTAAGAACTAAAACTGACCCCAGTTGTAACTGTGCACTACACTGTAAGACCCTAACGTAACCCCTTTTGCTGAAAATAGCCTGTTTCCTTTTGGGCAAGGGATAAAGGAAAAACTGGTTGGGACCATATTGTCTGATTTCACGATTTTTGTGGGGGTTTCTGGCCATGGAAGATGAGAGTTGTGAAGGCTGACTGTAATAACCCTAACCCCAAAATATATCTTCTACCCCCAAAATATATCCCCTAACACCTGGCCTTAAACCCTAACCCTAATATCTATCCCCTAACACCTGGCCTTAAACCCTAACCCTAATATCTGTCCCCTAACACCTGGCCTTAAACCCTCACCCTAATATCTATCCCCTAACACCTGGCCTTAAACCCTAACCCTAATATCTATCCTCAACACCTGGCCTTAGACACACAGGAGGTGAGAAACATTAATAGTAACAACGTTTAACCAGCAATTCAGTCAGACAGGAAGTTGGGTGGTTAAAACCTTTTTAGTGAAAAGTCTTCATCTACATTTAGGAAGGAAGTTTACAGACATTTTGATATACATTATACAAGTTATTGTTTTTACAAAAACAGCAGGAAAGTGGTAGAATGACATGTAACACATTCCATGCAATACATATGTCTGGTCTGTAATAAATTCTGTGCAATTCCTCTGTCCGACTTGTAATACATTCTATGCAATACATTTCTTTCTGATCTGTAATACGTTATATGCAGTATTGTCTGATCTGTTGTGTTGCATTTCAATATGCTTTGTAATACATTCAATGTCTTTCTGTCCAATCTGTTACGTTTGGCAAATTCCGCCGTGTCATTTAGGAAAGAGTATTCTGCAACCAAACCCTCTTAAGCAAGTTGCCGGAAGTGAATTGGCAGCCAGTGAGTCCAGTGGCGATGATCTGCTGGGAAGCAGGAAGTCATTGAAACATTCAGTTACTCTTCGATCAAACGTCAGAACGGGCAAAACCTGTTTTCTGTTTGAGTTCTGACCGTCAAAACCAAACTATTCGAGTATTCCAGAAACTGCAGCAGGCGATCACTCTGGTAGAAGATATGTTTTATATACTGAGATCAAAAGCAGGAAAGCAGTTCGGCTGAAAACACTTTAATGCGATATTCAATTACTAACTCCCCCTTGTCCATCACCCTCCCCTTGTTTAGGATCGTTTGCTGGCTTTGGTTCCTGGCGAAGCCTCGACCAGAGTGGCCCGACACCTAGCCAAGGTCCTCCAGGCCCCAGGGCCCCTCCGGGATGCCCGGGCCCTGTTGGAGCAGGCCTTTATACACGCAGACCACATGCCCCCCCCGCCTGCAGCTGTCCGCCAATCACAGGAGATCCCCACTAACCCCCTCGGCCCGTGACATTTACTGACCAATAGCATGCTCTCTTGCCGTGCGCCACCTGACGCCATCGACCAATAGTCTGTGCTCAAAGTGCAAGCGGCTTCGCTCCATGTAGTCATTGAACTTGCATACAGTTTTGTGAATTGCAATATTTGTGCGTGTCATTCATATTTTCTGCAGATTAAAAAGCTGATAAGTCGTTCTTGTCATTGAAGGGTTCAATCAGTTTTAAAGATAATGCCTGTAATTGTTATGGTAATGCACTAACAATAGCACATAAGATATATAGACCATTATCATTAGAACTAATGAAACGCATAAAACCCTCTTAAATGAAAATGTGTACTTGTGTAGCTTTTAATGCATTTGGTCAGATATAATGATAATGTCTAGTAAAACGCTAATGCTTGATGGGATCATTGGCCAGTATAGCATGGTAATATGGTAATGTAGTCCACGTCAGGGCCGAAGAGCGCGTTGAGTTCACCATGTAATCCGCCTCAGTCTTCTCCAACTCGGTAGGGTCCCTAAAAGGGCCACTAGATCTGGGAGTCCCCTCTCTTTAGAGACCGCCGGCTCCTTATGTCGGTTGATTCCTCATTAAAGACCCTCCCGATGTTGGAGGGCAGCGACGCCCAGATGGTCTTCCCCAGGCCCCGGGCGGCGAACACGTAGAGGACGGGGTTCAGGGCGCTCTTCAGATACACCAGGAACGACGACACGTACTTCGCCGTGAACAAGTTAATCCTCTGCCCGCTCCATTCTGGTCGACCTTCCGCCAGAGCCTGCAGGAAGCGACAGGTGAAGTAGGGCACCCAGCAGGTGAGGAAGAGCAGCATGGTGAGGAAGAGGACGCGGTACAGCCTGGTCATCCGCTGCGTGGTGGAGGAGGAGGCGGCCGTTCTGGCCTTCCACAGCACGGCCAGGTTGCTCCCCAGAAACACCATCAGAGGCAGCAGGAAGCCGGCCAACGTCTCCGTGACGAACAGCCCCTGGCTGTAGCCCTTGCTGTCCATGCACTGCTTGGTGCCGTTGATCGGAACCAGAATGGCGCTGTGGAAGTAGGGGGCGGCCAGGCCACCGGCCAGCACCCACAGCAAGACGCACACCAGGGGGACGGCCCACCGAGGCCTCTTCAGACTGGCCCAGACCGGCCGCAGGAGGCACAGGCACCTCTCCAGGGCTACGGCGCACAGCAGGAAGGCGGCAGCATACAGCCCCAGACCCCGCAGGAACACCACCAGCTTGCAGGCCCCCTCCCCCAGGGGCCAGCTGCAGTTGTCCACCAGGTAGGCCATCATCAGGGGGGTGCGGACCAGGAGGACCAGGTCGGCCAGGGCCAGGTTCACCACGTAGACGCGGAAGCTGCTGGCGCCCCGGGTCTCCCCCTCGCCCACACTGCCGCGCCTCATCAGGCGGCCACGCCCACGCCAGGCCAACGCCCACACCACCAGGCCGTTGAGGGTCACGCCCACCTGGAAACAGAAAGGCTTACTGGGGGGGGGATACCACACCCTCCAGAGGAACGTGAGGAGCAAAGATCTGAAGAATCCGGGAATTTTCGAATACTCTCGCCCTGGCGCATTTTGTAGCTTGAGGGGAATCGGGATCTCTGCCGGGTATACATCCCACTCAATTCAGTGCGAAATGTAGACGTGTCTTAACGTCGGTAGCCACTGTTTGTTTAAATGAATGAAACTACATGCGTGTTTGGGAGGCAGATCTGCCCTGGAGGCAGAGATTCATTTTTTTGGTTGACTCAATGGAGATGGAAGACTAGGTGTTTCTCTTAATTCAGCCTCGTAAATGCTAGAGGCGGGTTTCTACGCAGGTTCGTTAAGTTGGGCAACTTCAGTTGGAGTGCACCACGCTTTCTATTGGCACAACCAAGCACATCAAATGTACGCCTTCGGGCTAGATCTGACGTGTTTGAGTAAGTGCAACTCCAACGTGCACGTGCCAGACTGAAACCTGGACTACATACTCTGTTCCTCTCGCTTGTTTGGGCAACAGCACTGATGTTCGGCAGGTCCAATCCAGCTGCTGTCACATCGGCGCCTATAGCTGGGTCACCCTTTCTGCAGAATTATGGCAACCAAACGACCATCCTCGCAACGCAAACCCGACACTCACTAGGAAGATGACGATGGTGACCAGCAGCTGAATGACTCTTCCCGTCGCCTCCAACCAGGTTTTGTTGCAGCCCAGTGCCTGAACGGGTTCTGTGAAGTTAGGGGTGGACAGGGACAGGGTCATGGTCCTTCTGGTGCTGCTTAAGAGGTCCATGACGGTGTTCAGATGGTGGAGAAAGATGGAGACCAGAGGCTGAGGAGACCTGAACGGACAAAATGGAGACCTAGTTAGTTTAACATCCACCCCTCAGTAAGACCTAGTTAGTTAAACATCCACCCCTCAGTAAGACCTAGTTAGTTAAACATCCACCCCTCAGTAAGACCTAGTTAGTT
>JACXGK010011395.1:0-16109 GCA_016801125.1 Novumbra hubbsi
CCTTCTTGAGTTTCTCTTAGATAATGGACTGCTTTCTCCCCTTCTTGAGTTTCTCTTAGATAATGGACTGCTTTCTCCCCTTCTTGAGTTTCTCTTAGATAATGGACTGCTTTCTCCCCTTCTTGAGTTTCTCTTAGATAATGGACTGCTTTCTCCCCTTCTTGAGTTTCTCTTAGATAATGGACTGCTTTCTCCCCTTTCTGTGTAAAAACAATAACACTTTTAAATGCTTTGCCAGCTTGAATGAACTATATGCTGATCCTATTATTTCTTCCAATTTAAACAACATTAAATAATCGCAAAATATAGGCCTACCAATATATAACACAGTATTTAATCCCGGTATGCAATCCTTGGTCCTAGATTTCAGAAAGCATTGCAGTAATGGGCAATTGATTGGCGGCTGTTTTTAAACCTGCAGATGATGCTCTAATGATGTTTGTTCACTTCACCTTCTTGCAGATTTTGTTACCATGGAGCCCTGCAGTGATAATATCCCACCGAATGACACAAAGACTGCTGGCTGTGAACAGACATTTATGTGTGGCCAGGCTTCACAGACTGAGGTGAATCCTCCATCCGACACATTTGATGCTGTACCCCCTGAGCAACAGCCTGCCGGGAAACTTAGGAGGACTGCTTTAAGATTTTTTGGAAGACGTAAAAGCATTTGTGTTTTACCCAACTTCTTTGGCGGGAGGAACAAACATTTCAACAAGTGGTCCTCTAAAAATGGAGTTAGCAAAAGTAAAACTCATGATGGATTTAGCAAGGGAGGTTGGGAGGATAATCCGGGAATTGGAACCGTCCCAGCAGGATATTTTGAGTATCACAGCCAGAAAGATCCAGCAGTTCAGGGGACTTGTTGTAGTGAATTGGGCCACCCAACTGGTGAACCGAAATCATTCTCTTTACCCAGGCAGAAAAAGGGTTTGAGGGGGCTTTTTAATAGCATTAGGCGTCATAAAAAACACAGAAATTGTGATTTAGAAAACAATGAAATGTCTCATGTCTGCAACAAAGAGGTGGCCCAGACTAACACTGACCAAAATGACACTTTGTGCCTGGGAGTTGTGGCTGAATCCAATGTGCCTGTTTTGGCAAATGTCAAAGATTGTTTGACAGTTGCTTCGGAATGTATTAATGTTGATGTCAAAGTCTCGGACAATGACTCAGTGAAACAAGGGAGTCTGGATTCACTGACAAAAGGCCAGGCAAACACGGATCATCAAAGAGAACATGAAGTGACACTCCATGCTAACACAGAAACTGCTACTCTCCCAAACATAAACCTTGAGTCTACAGTGAATGTCCACCTGCCTACAGTCTCATCTCAAATGAGCTTGATTTTTTGTGATGTGGCTTCTCTGAAGAGTTTTGACTCCCTCACTGGCTGTGGTGACATAATCGCAGATCAAGATGATGACAGTATTGCAGAGAGCACAGTCTCTGGGGAAAGGAGTCGAAATGCAGGCAAAAGGAGTTCCTGCTGTGTTACCTACCAGGGTGGAGGAGAAGAAATGGCCACGCCTGAGGTGGATGGGGACTATATCCAAGCCCTTTGGCAAAATGAAGGTGTGGAAGGTGTTTTCTATACCCACAGCAAGGAACAAAACCACAGTGAAAGTCCTAGGATGTCGCCAGAAGAGCCATCTAGCTCTTATAACATGGACATCAGCAGCAGTGCTTTTGGAGATACTGAGACCAGCCTTACATCTGTGGATGTCATGACTCCTCAGAGTGATCATCAAGAGTCAGTTCCTAACAGCGATGAGGGTTACTATGATTCTACTACCCCAGGACAAGATGAAGATGGACATGACAAAGTTGACAGGATCAGGACCGTTACACTTCCAAGAGACAGTTACAGTGGTGATGCTCTGTATGAGCTTTTTGAGCCTGATGACAGTCTTATTAGTCCACCCTTTGAAAAAGCTAAACTGCCTGTGCCTGATCAGCTTCTGTTTTTAGGCATACCAGCTCAATGCAGCGATGGTGGGTTTGCTGTTAAAACGGGTCTAAATGAAGAGGAGAGGCTTACTTTGATTCAGCAGGACCTTATCTGTGCAGAGCTGCAGAGTATGTGTCGACCTTCCAAAGAGCAGACATTGTTAACCAAAGGGAGGATCCCGCAAGATTGTTTTACTGAAAGCCTTTCAAAAGTTAACGCAAAAAGCAAATTCTCCTTGAAAGAGGACCAGGTCAACGCAGAGCCTTTGAATAAAAAGGGAAACATCGTGCAACATGGATCTTATGCCTTAAAAGAAAGCAATTTAAAAGCTTGTAATGGTGGGAAAATGCCTAGCAACCCTACGTTTATGAACTCAGATGCAGTTTGTCAGTCACAAATTAAGCCAGATTTTCCACAGGTAGTAGGATTTCATGGTCCATGTAAAAAAACAAATAATGACTTGAAGGATGAAAAGACAGTTTGTTTCTCCCAAGCCTTAATGGATTTTTCAAAACACTCACATTTTTGTAGTAAGTCAAATGATAGCTTGGGAGGCTCTGAGTCAGACTCTCGATTGGCCCAGAATATGCAAGCCCTCCCTGCCATCATCACATTTGATGTTGTGGACATGGATAATGAGGGGGAATATGACCAACAGATGGACATGGATAATGAGGGGGAATATGACCAACAGATGGAGGGGGAAGATATCACGTCACCTTATGAAGTGTTTGAAGAAAGCTACTTGCAAAAGGATGCATTTGCAGAATGCGACTTAAGAATGTTTGGTCTTTATGAACAGAGTCTCCTCAGTAATATTTGGGGAATTGCTAGCCTGCCACGTCACCTTAGCCTTACACATGTCAATCAGTCCAATCCACTAGCTCCTTTGCCGAGTCCTTTGGCCTTAAATAGAAGGAGTAGATCCCTGGACACTGAAAGCTTGGAGTCGGAGATTACTGACATGTATTTAGGGTGTGGGGCACCATTAACGTCTTGCTCTAGAACTGGAAAAAGCACAAAGAGACCATCCTCGCTTCACCGCAAAAAAAATGTACACATTTCCACTTCAGAGAACCGGGATAATAGAAGCATAATGTTGCCGTCATGGCAACCAGAGACTGAGGGTACTGTAACGCACCCGCCAGCAGATGGGAAAAGAACAGAGCAGCTGCAGAGTCTCTATCAAACCCCAAACAGGCAAATGGTATCATTCAGTCAGCCTGTCATTCGAGCTCCAAATTCAAAATCTCAACAAATTACAGCTAGCAACATGACTGATGGAGTATCATGTAAGTATTTGTTTCCGATGACAGAACCATTGCATAGGCCGTCTCATCTTTCCCAATCTGAATCCTGTGGGCTACAAGCACCTGGATGTCCTCACGCCTCCTATGGGAGATCAGACCCGGCGTCTGATGGCGGGGGAGAGGCTCTTTTTTACCATCAACACTGTACGATGAGGCCAGGGGGGGTCACACAGGGAATGCCTCATCTCTGCTCAGAGTCTGACACTCCTTTAAGCTTAGTGGACTATGAGCAACAGACAGACTTTGCCGGTAATGGAAGAAAAACGACGGATGCTGTGTGCCCTGTTGGATGTATCAAACAAATGTCAAGCACAAATCCCTAAAAAAATTATATATTCTCTTCTATACATTTTAATACAATGTCCCACCAAAGACACCATCTATGTTTACATCACCGAAAAATGTAATGATTGTCTGTTACTTTTATCACACATGCATATGTTGTTGCCGGATAAGCTATCGTATTTCACTGTGCTGTACAAGCCTTAGAATTTGTGTTACAATGGATGATAATAACAATGCCTATGTTGTTCTATCGTGTTGATTTATCTTGGGAACTGCCATCACGATACAAGCTATCCTTTGCTATAGTAAATGCATTGCTTAGGCCTGATTATGCCCTGCCTTGGCACAGGTCAAAGTTAGGCTACACAGATCACATACTGGTCATTAAACTGCATTAACGGTTTCCCCTTATTACAAATCTGATTTTAGCGTTTAAAAAAAGTTCTTGAAATAAAGATGTTGATTACTCTCTAGGTGTTGGTACACTTATGATGGTATTAGATTATAGACTAATCTGTAAGATAAAGACTCAATATGCAGTTTTGGAAGTCAGTTAAGCTTTTTTTAAATCACAGTTAGAAAGAAAAGCATTGGCGATGTAGCCTAAAGGTTAAACTATAAACTGTTACAATATGTATATTTTACGTTGATAATTTTAGTCTTAGATTGTTCAATAGTGGTAAAAACGTTTTGATAACTTTTTTGGTTGACAATTTGAAAGTGATGCTTTGTTCTTTAGATCTGTATTCTGTTGTATCTGCAAGTATTCTAAAGTTATTTTATTTGTATTTGCAAACATTTGCTGAGAACTGATATAGGTAGGTCAGGATTTTGCTCAGATAGTTACTCGAATGTCTTCAAGCATAACTTTTAAACTATTTCATGTTCATATAATAATGCTGGTTGGGATTTTTGGGATAATGCCCCATCACCATTTTGTCTGGCACTATGAAGTATAGAATGCTGTCTTGCACTTAAATCATCTATATGTTTGTTAGTAAAAATGGAGACCGTTGGGAGACTCTTGCCGTTTAATTGTCCTCATTTTCTGTGTGTTTAAAACCATTGCCGGTCATTGTCGAACTGCTTTCTTATTGACCAAATTCTCATGTATTTTTTAGTTTTTCTGGTTTTTTTCTGGTTTTTTTCTGTGTTTTGATCATTAAGTCATCATATATATATATATATATATATATATATATATATAAAAATAACTGCATAGCTTGGCTACAGTATAAAACATTTTAACTGCTGGGTGTGCAGACATTTGTTCCAGCCTTAAATAACACCTATAGTCTTTCTACTTATTGTTCTGTATCGGTTTAGGTTTCATTGTGTTTCTGATGGGGCTTGGTCAACCTACAAATCCCTGTAAAACCTGTTACTTGTATATTTTTATTGAACTCTTCCTTAATCCCCCGAATGTGCAATCCAAGGCGTCAGTGCCTTCTGCAGTTGGGGATCTACATTCACTGGCCATTTCATTAGGTACACTTCCTCTTTAGCACAAAAGGGCCTTATAACAAATCATGCATCTTAAAATATTAAGCATCCAGACACGGTCAATAGGTTCAGTTGTCCAGGACCTGTGATCTAAGCAACTTTGACTGTGGTATGATTGATGCTTCCCAAACAGTCACTCAGATGTCAAATGTATTCCATGCAGAAATCCAGGCTGAACCAAGTGTAATACACACGTCTCCTATGTGTAGAGGATACATGTTGCTACGTGTTGGAGATGGTGACCAGATGTGAATGCCATTTTGGTCATCTAAACCCGACCAAATAGCTGTGTTACCAAACCTTATACGTCATTTCAAGTCACTAGTGCAATTCTGGCCGTCCTGTAGTCCAACTATAGTGCGTACTGCAGCAACACAAAAGGTGATTTACCGGTTGTGAAGTGGTTAATCATTTATTTCTGTATCGTATACACCCATGCTTTGCGAGACATCGAGTTGTGGTGACAGGTGTCTGGGTTCCAGCATTTCCAAAAGACCTGATCAGGACATCTTCACACACTACATTGTCTATTGCTATATACACTGCTCAAAATCATTAAGAGATGAAGGAAATATATTAAAGATCAAAATCTTTGTTGTGCACTGTGTAATTTGTTGAGAACAATGTCACATAGCGGTCAATGGAAACCAAAATTGCCAACCGATTAAGGGCTGGATTCAAACTCGCACACAAAATCTCAGTATACAACTGAAATCACAGGCTGTTCCAACTAGGATGAATTTCATCACTGCAAATCAATGTGACTCAGTAGTGTGTATGGCCCCCACGTGCCTGTATGCACTCCCGACAAAGTCTGGGCATGCTTCTGATGAGACAGCAGATGGTGTCTTAAGGGGTCATCAGTGAGCTTCTGGCCAGTCTATGATGCTACTTGGTTGCGATGAATGCATGATGTATGGGTCATTTTGCCTAATTGCTGTCCAGAAAGTAACATCATATGAGTATCCTGGAGGCTATGCGAAGACTACATTTTGAATGTGTCACTTTTTAAAGGTTTGGGGTCAATTAGAAATGTCCTTGTTTTTATAATTTTTTTGTCCATTAAACATTTTTGGGTACAGGACAGAGAAAAATGCTGGCTTCCATTAAAAAACTATATACAAAAAACTTAGCTTAGATTGACCATAACACATTTTGAATAGTTAAATGTTAGTTATTAGAACAGTGCTGAAAAAAAGATAAAGAATTACGTTTTATTTTTGGAAAGCTGAAACATACAAATGGCACCGAATTGGCGGAAAGGCCCACATAACGGTTTTCAATTGGATTTAGGTCTGGAGAACGTGAGGGTCAGTCAATGGCATCAATGCCTTCATCATCCTGGAACTGCCTACACACTCGGGCCACATGAGGCTGGTATTGTCCGGCACCAGTGTGATGTCTGTCGATGGGTCTGAGGATTTCATCCCGATACCTAACAGTACCGTTGGCTAGCATGTGGAGGTTTATGTGTCCCTCCAAGGATATAACTCCCCAGATCATTACTGACCCACCGCCAAATCAGTAGTGATGGATGATGTTGCAGGCAGCATAACATTCACTACGGCGTCTTTAAGTCTGTCACATATGCTCAGTGTGAACAAGCTCTCATCTGTGAAGAGAGCGGGCCGCCAGTGGCGAGCCGGACAATTCTGGTGTTCTCTGATGAATGCCAAACAAGCTGCATAGTGCTGGACTGTAAGCACAGATTTCGCTAGAGGACGAAAGGCACTCGTGCCTCCCTCTAGGAGCCTGTTTCTGAAAGTCGGTATGAAACACGCACTAAAGGTATTTGGTGGGATTAAATGGGCCAAAGGGTGAAAACCGAGCAACCTACAACACATTTGTGAAAACATCTGCAATAGCATTGGAAAGAACCTTCCAAACAAGATATGGTTTCTATTGTGGAAATTATGCCACCAGTGTGTTTGGCTGTTGTCTGCAAAAGGTGGCTACTTTGAGGTGCAAATGCACATTTTGTTAATCAAAACAATCCCCAAATTTTGTCTCCAATTGTTTTATGCTTTAATTTCTTACATTAAGATATTAAACTGTGAATTTCAATAAACAGGAAAAATGGAAGATGTATCTAATACGTTTTACTGGTAGTGTATATATGTAAGATACTTCAGTTTGTCAAATGTGGTGATAGTGAGGGGATCCTAATACTTTGAGGTCTCTGTAGGCCTATCTGGTGGAGTCTATTATGACAACTAATTGGCATGTTATGAGCTGAATTATTTAAACTTTTATTTACTTATAATTTAGTTTTTGGCTCTTTTTGCTCCCATGATAGTATTTGAATACATGTGTTTTCATAAAAGAGAGTTTATTACTAGAATAAAACACTATTCCTTTATTGGCAATTGTTATGGGCCTTGTATTTCAATTGTGAAAACTAAGGCCTGCTAGAATTTAGGTTAAATGCTTGACAAAAATAAATATAATTAGCAAAAAAGTGTTAATAAAAACATATTCAGATTTACTATTGGACTATTTGGCACTTCACTTACCAGTGTGATTTTGACATTTCTTTTATGCCGGATTTTCAGACTGGCTATTTAGGTAACATTGATGTTACTTCCTTTTGGATGAAACGTCTACATGACTGTTTTATAGGTGGTAACAATCATTTCTTTTTACACATTTCTATTGTGATATCGTTTATCCTGACTTATTTACAGGGAAGATTAACTTTTTAACATTTTCTGCACAAGTTACAAATTGCACTGGACAATCAAATAAAATAGAACAAATTTGACACTGAATGCATTTAAAATGTTTTGACTCTATAAAACATGGC
Organism: Novumbra hubbsi; assembly: GCA_016801125.1. NCBI lineage: Eukaryota > Metazoa > Chordata > Actinopteri > Esociformes > Umbridae > Novumbra > Novumbra hubbsi. The sequence continues at coordinate 7,853 of JACXGK010011395.1, forward strand.
CAAAATGCTACAGGGAATACTGAATAAAAAGACATGGAAGTCTCCTGAGCTGGTGAAGAATTGAATCAGACACACGGAGGACCATCCTATTGTTTTCTTTTGAAATATTAGAATAACTTCATCTGTATGATATTTGATGCCTGGTGGACCTGTTGGAAGACCACCGCATCAATTGATGCAATAAATGCAAGAAAATGCATGCAATTGATGCAAGAAAAACTTAAAAGCAAAAAAGTAATTAAAAAAGATCAGGCAATATGTTATACAGTTGCTATTGACAAGAGCGGGTCAATAGCACAGTCAGTGTAGTTAGCATAGTTTTTTCTATTGAAACTGTGACGTTAGCCCAAGATACAATAGGTAGTGTTTACAATAGCAACCTTATTAAGGTAAAGCCTGCCTCCATTTCAGTCATGAACAAAAATGACTGTAATAACCTGCATCTCAAAATAAGACTGTGTAATGTTCGATCCCTTGCTCTAAAAGCAATTGCATTTAATAAATGAATCACTGCTAATTAACTGGATATAATTGGCCTGTGTGAAAAAAGACTAAAGCCTGATGAATTTTCTACCTTAAATGATGCCTCCTGGCTGCACTAACAATCATATGCCTATGCATCCCTCAAAGGGGAATTATTTTTATGACACCAGATGTTTATGAGACTCACATCTGCTCAATCAGCCTATTTTTACAACCCGATTAAAGCATCCAACATGTGTTATACATTTGCAAAGTTAGTGAAAAAACAATAAGTGAAGTGGATCTTCACTTCAGGAGTGATGAATACGTTTTCTTCTTTGATGAAACAAATAACAGACTCCTTAAATTGATATTGTCCTCAGAAACTGCCCTGACCTGGTACCAGTGGGGAGTGGGGACACTATAATGTTTTAATTCTATCGCTCAACTCATTCACTAACATAGTAATATATTTCAAACCCACCTGTCAACTGGACCGCATTCCAACTGAAGTACTGAAAGAGCTATTTTCTTAGCTTGGTCCAAACACTGCTCCTTAACACTAGTTGCAGAAATATAAAAGTCTCTTCTTGATCCGTAAATATTAAACAAGTACAGGCCAATTTTAAACTTCCCATTCCTCTCAGCCGTATTCCAAAATGGATTGTACGTAGGTATTCACAGCCTATGCCATGACTCTCCAAATTGAGTTCAGGTGCATTTGGTTTCCACTGATCATCCTTGAGAAGTTTCTTCGACTTGATTGGAGTCCACATGTGGTAAATTCAGTTGATTGGACATTATTTGGAATAAGGTCCCACAGTAAATATTGCATGTCAGAGCACAAACCAAGCAATTAAGTCCACGGAATTGTCTGTAGACCTCTGAGACAGGATTGTATAAAGGAACAGATCTATGGAAGGGTATAGAAACTTTTCTGCCTTATTGAAGGTCCCAATGAGCACAGTGACCTCCATCATCCGTAAATGGAAGAAGTTTGGAACCACCAGGACTCTTCTTAGAGTCCGGCCAAACTGAACGATCGGGGGAGAACAACCTTCTGGAAAGACAACCATCTCTGTCAAGACTGTATGGTAAAGTGGCCAAACAGAAGGCACCTGAAGGCTCTCAGTCTATGAGAAGCATAATTATCTGGTCTGATGAAACAAAGATTGAACTATTTGGCCTGAATGTGTCTGGTGGAAGCCATCCACCGTTCATCACCTGGCCAATACCATCCCTACAGTGAAGTATGGTCGTGGCAGCTTCATGCTGTGGGGATGTTTTTCAGCGGCAGGAACTGGGAGACTAGTCAGGTCTGAGAGACAGATTAATGCAGCAATGTACAGAGACATCCTTTATGGAAACCTGCTCCAGAGCGCTATGGACCTCAGACTGGGGTGAAGGTTGATCTTCTAACAGGACAACGACTCTAAGCACCCAGCCAAGATAACAAAGGATGGGCTTCGGGACAACTCTGTGAATGTTCTTGAGTGGCCCAGCCAGAGCCAAGACTTAAACCCAATTGAACATCTCTGGAGACATCTGAAAATGGCTGTGCACTGACTTTCCCCATCCATCCTGATGGAGCTTGAGGTCGCTTGAAGCGCTGTAAATATTTTCCGGATGCACTGTATACTGCATCTGGGTGATGTCATATGAAACAATGTACATCTTAATTGTTTTGCTGATGACACAGTTTTATATTGATATTAACAAACCCTTTCAAATTTCTATCTCGTTGAATAAATATCATAATCTTAATCAGCATCAGGTGTGTGTGTTGTGACATTCCTCCTATTACCATTATAAAAGAAATGGTGACTTGTGCCACAGCAGACCTTCTGTTGGTTCAGCCTAGACAAGGGAACCCTACATGCCATGCCGTTTCAGAGAAGCTCTGACCCAGTCATCAGGCCATCACAATTTGGCCCTTGTCGACGTCACTCAGGTATAAATTCCTACACATTTCTTCTAATTATACTTCAGCAGACCATATAACTTTTGGCCACGGCTGTGTAGTCAAACCTTGAAAAATCAAGTATAATGCTGTCACCTAGTGGCCAGAATGGTAACTACCCTATACTTATACTAAAGTTATAAGGCACAGGCCTCCTTATTGTTTTTACAGTTTGTACAAAGACCTCAATTGTTGTAGAAGGATTGGGAATTCGTTTGTTAGGAATGCAGACTCTGATTCAACCTTTCCTTAAGTTCAGTAGGGTCTGTTATTCTAGCCCAGGAGTGTGAAAGTGAACGGCAAAGTAGTGGATTGACTAACAAATGCTGTTGCCTTAACCTGACATATTGTCCTCTAACTGCTGGGATATCCTGTCTCCAATGTTATTATGGTGGCAGATTCACTTGTTACTCCATGCCGTCCCTAATTTGCATGCAATTAAATCTGTGGGCGATACTTGGCCCAATCTCAGGGTGGTTTGTGGCAACGTTTCTAAAGGTTACACAGATTTTAGAAACAAACAGTGCCTATTAAAAAAATCTACAAACCCTTGAACGTTTTTGTTATGTCACTGCCTTCATGCTTTAAAACAAATATTCGGCAATACGTTATGAGTCCAATACAGTACTGCGTATATATATATATACAGTGGGGAGAACAAGTATTTGATACACTGCCGATTTTGCAGGTTTTCCTACTTACAAAGCATGTAGAAGTCTGTAATTTTTATCACAGACGGAATTTTTATCTGTGAGAGACGGAATCTAAAACAAAAATCTAGAAAATCACATTGTATGATTTTTAATTAATTCATTTGCATTTTATTGCATGACAAAAGTATTTGATCACCTACCAACCAGTAAGAATTCCGTCTCTCACAGACCTGTTCCCCACTCATTACCTGTAGAAAAGACACCTGTCCACACACTCAATCAAATAGACTCCAACCTCTCCACAATGGCCAAGACCAGGTGTGTAAGGACATCAGAGATAAAATTGGAGACCTGCACAAGGCTGGTATGGGCTACAGGACAATAGGCAAGCAGCTCGGTGAGAAGGCAACAACTGTTGGCGTAATTATTAGAAAATGGAAGAAGTTCAAGATGACGGTCTTTCACCCTCGGTCTGGGGCTCCATGCAAGATCTCACCTCGTGGGGCATCAATGATCATGAGGAAGGTGAGGGATCAGCCCAGAACTACACGGCAGGACCTGGTCAATGACCTGAAGAGAGCTGGGACCACAGTCTCAAAGAAAACCATTAGTAACACACTATGCCGTCATGGATTAAGATCCTGCAGCGCACGCAAGGTCCCCCTGCTCAAGCCAGCGCATGTCCAGGCCTGTCTGAAGTTTGCCAATGACCATCTGGATGATCCAGAGGAGGAATGGGAGAAGATCATGTGGTCTGATGAGACAAAAATATAGCTTTTTGGTCTAAACTCTGTGTTTGGAGGAAGAAGAAGGATGAGTACAACCCCAAGAACACCATCCCAACCGTGAAGCATGGAGGTGGAAACATCATTCTTTGGGGATGCTTTTCTGCAAAGGGGACAGGACAACTGCACCGCATTGAGGGGAGGATTGATGGAGCCATGTATCGCGAGATCTTGGCCAACAACCTCCTTCTCTCAGTAAGAGCATTGAAGATGGGTCGTGGCTGGGTCTTCCAGCATGACAACGACCCAAAACACACATACAAAAAATAACAATAAAGAACTGTCTGATAGATCAGGAACACTACAGGAAATAGCCAGGGTGTGTCACCCACTTCCATTTGCAGAAGACTTTGCCAGTGATGTACAGAGGCTGGACTGGAAGGTGCAGAAATACAAGTAAAAAAAATAGGATAGCCAGCACACAAAAAACATGCTCAGTTCTGGAAAAGGGTATTGTGGACAGATGAGACAACTATTAATATGTACCAGAGTGATGGCAAGAGGAATGTGTGGAGGAAACATTTATTGGTCTAACAATTAATCTGCAATAAGGTGCCAGTGATTTTAAGTTTTGGGCATACATGAAAAATGAAAAGAAAATAAATCTTGCCTGCTCAGATAAAACCAAATCCCTGATAACAAATAGACTTACTTCTATTGGGATCCACTGGTCAATTCACATACAATGTTCAAAAGAATTATGGGAACTGTTGTGGTAATATTAACAATTGGATGTATTAATTGATCATACACTGGCTTACATGTTAAACTGTTGTTGCATTAAGAGAGCAAAGGAATGTTGGGGTCATGAAGCTAGGACAGAGGATCTGGTTTTTGTTTGTTGGTGACACCTATCTGTATGCTAAATCCTGTAATCACACTGTGCCCATCTGTTCTCCTTATCACTTCACTGTTCATTGATCTATAGGAATTTGGCCATGAGGGGGTGATACTTCCACCCTGAGTAGGGGCTATTGGGGCACCTGGATAAACACAGGATAGGGGGAGAACAGATTGGGGTCAGGAAGGGAACATTGTTTTGACACACCCCTGGACTGGGATATACCAAATGCATATGCAAATAACCTGAGTTATTTGAACCAGACTCTCATTGCAAGTAAATCTTTAATAAACTGTTAATTGTGCTAAAGACATTTTCTTTCTTACCAGCCTAAATTACAATCCTAGACATAGTAAATTGCCATAATAGAACATGTAATTATAGTATAGCACCAGATCAATTAAACTTCAGGGATATAAATATATCCAGTGAGGAGGCATACATGATTGTGAATCAATGTCACCTGTTTTGGTCAAAGTGATAACAGGTACACTGGAGAGGCAACTGCAAGACAGCCCGTAATAAGGGAATAGTTTTGCAGGTGGTGGTCACAGACAATTGCTCTATCCTGATTCTTTAGTCTTGCTAATGTCCTTGTCACTACTGTTGGCATGAGGTGGTACCTGCAGCCCATTCAGGTTGCACAGGCAGTTCAGCTCCTCCAGGATAGCACATACATACGTCTCCCAGGATAGTCTCAAAAGCATTCCTCCAGGTGCAGGACAATTTATGGCCTCATTTGGCTGGAGCGTGTAGGCAGTTTGTGAATGACGAAGGCATTGATGCCATTGACCTCACTTTACCCAGACCAGAATCTAATTGAGAACCTCTGGGACATTATGTATCGCATCCAACGCTTCCAAATAGCGCCACTGACTGGCCAGGAGCTCACTGATGCACTGATCCAGGTCTAGAAGGAGATACCCCAAGACACCATCTGCCGTCTCATCAGAAGCATGCCCAGACGTTGTGGGGAGTGCATACAGGCATGTGGGGGCCATACACACTACTGAGTCACATTATGCTATTATGAAACTCACCCAAGTTGGAACAGCCTGGGATTGTATACTAATTTCAATCCAGCCCTCAATTTTCCATTGAACGTTGTTACACTATTTTGTCCCCAATAAAGATTTTGATCTTAAATAAACAATTGTGCTCAAAAGTTGGCATACCCTGGCAGAAATTTTGGAATTTTGGCATGGATTTTGAAAATATGACTGATCATGCAAAGAAGTTAAGGTCATATGAAGCCATGTAATATCACATATTTGTTTGGCTCTTTTTTTTATTATTATGATAACAGAAATCACCCAAATGGCCCTGATCAGAAGTTTACATACCCTTGAATGTTTGGCCTTGTTACAGACACATAAGGTGACACACACAGGTAAAAAATTAAATCAAAGGTTCATTTCCCACACCGGCAGCTTTTTACATTTCATTTAGTGTCTGTGTATAAATAGTCAAGTGGATGCACTTAGCAGGCTAGATACTGAGCCATGGGGAGCAGAAAATAACTGTTAAAATACCTTTGTAACAAGGTAATGGAACTTTATAAAGATGGGAAAGGATATAAACATTCTAGTCTTAAAAATGCCAGTCAGTACTGTTCAATCACCTATTAAGAAGTGGACAATTTGGGGATCTGATGATACCAAGCCAAGGTCAGATAGACCAAGAAAGATTTCAGCCACAACTGCCAAAAGAATTGTTCAGGATACAATGAAAAACCCACAGGTAACCTTAGGAGATATCCAGGCTGCTCTGGAAAAAGACGTTGTGGTTGTTTCAAGGAGCAAAATACGAAGAACAAAAATGAGCTGCAGGGTCGAGTTGCCAGAAAGACACCTTTACTGGGCCAGTGCCACAAAAAAGCCCAGTTACAATATCCCCGACAACACATTGACATGCCTCGCAGCTTCTGGCACACTGTCATTTGGAGTGACAAGACCAAAATAGAGCTTTATGGTCTCCACCATAAGTACTCTGTTTGGAGAGTGGTCAACAAGGCCTGTAGTGAAAAGAATACCATCCCCACTGTGAAGCATGGTGGCGGCTCACTGATGTTTTGGGGTTGTGTGAGCGTTAAAGCCACTTGGGAATTTTGTGAAAATTGATGGCAAGATGAATGCAGCATGTTATCAGAAAATACTGGCAGACGATATGCATTCTTCTGCACGAAAGCTGCACAAGGGAGGTGTTTGGACTTTCCAGCACGACAAGGACCCTAATCACAAGGCCAAGTTGACCCTCCAGTGGTTACAGCAGAAAAAGGTGACGGTTCTGGAGTGGCCATCACAGTCTCCTGACCTTAATATCATCGAGCCTCTCTGGGGAGATCTCAAATGTGCGATTCAAGCAAGACGACCAAAGACTTTGCATGAACTGGAGGCATTTTGCCAAGACGAATGGGCAGCTATGCCACCTGCAATAATTTGGGGCCTCGTGGACAACTATTACAAAAGACTGCATGCCGTCATTGATGCTAAAGGGGGCAATACACAGTATTAAGAACAAACGGTATGCAGAAAATTGAACAGGGGCCATTTAATTATTTTTGTTGTGGCCATGTTTTGTTTTATGATTATGCCATTCTGTTATGACATACAGTTGTATATTAATCCAATAAGAAATAAAAGAAATGTGTTTTGCCTGCTCACTCATGTTTTCCTTAATAATGGTACAATTATAACCAATTCTCTAAGTGTATACAAACTTTTGAGCACAACTGTATTTACATCATCAAGACCCGATTGGTGATTTCAGTGTTTCCTACATTTTCGGAGCTCCAATCAAATGCCGTCCACAGTCTATGGCATGGCGTTGCAAAATAAAGTGATCGCCTTCCTTTTTCAAGATCCCTGTAAAGACCTCCCACTTTACCACCACCATAGCATCCCCATCTTTTCATTTGGTTTGTGAATGCTCTTCTTCGTGACCCGAACACCTCAAACTTAGATTTGTCAGTCCATAAAACATTCTAATCTTCCTCTGTCCAGTAGATGCTTTCTATTGCCCAGCTTAATCTTTTCTTTTTATTGGTCAGTTTTTTTCTTTGCAACTCTGCCTAGAAGGCCAGCATCCAAGAGTCGCCGCCTCTTCTCTGTTGTTTTGTAGATAATATTTGCCAGTTGAGGATCTGTGAGGAGCCTGTTTCCCCTACTAGACACTATAATGTATTCGTCATCTTGCTCAGTTGTGCACTGGGGCCTCCCACTGCTCTTTCTATTGTGGTTTGCCCTGTTCGGTGAAGGGAGGACTACACATCATTGTGTGAGATCTTTAGTTTCTTTGCAATTTCTTGCTTAGAATAGCCTTCATTTCTCAGAACAAAAATAGACTGATTCGTTTTAGAAGAAACTTAAGTTACCGGGAATGTAACTCCGGTTATATGAGTGGAGCGTAGCCCCCTAGAGGCGTAGCTCTAGCGGTTACCCATGCCGCATAGCGGCCCAGCTTGAAAACAAAATGTACTAGCTCAACCAATCGGGGCAAACCTGCCCCTATATCTTGAGCGTCTGCCCTTCATACCCCGTCCCGTTTTTCTTCAGCG
>JACXGK010011396.1:0-15992 GCA_016801125.1 Novumbra hubbsi
TCCAGCGTGTCCACCTGGTGGGGCAGCTCTATTCCAGCGTGTTCTGCGTCAAACAGGTTCACTGCGTCGGTGGCGGTGGCCAGGGGCTGCGGGGGGTCGGACGCCGCCGAGGGGGGCTCCGTGGGCGCGTCGGGCTCACCGGAATTGCGGAGGGAGAGGGAGAGTGCCGGCGAGGGTCTGCGTGGCGCCCGGGCGGAGCGGCAGGGCAACAGCTGCCCCAGGGCCCGCTTGAAGTCACGCATGAACAGCGGGTAGATTATGGGGTTCATGGTGCTGTTACAGTAGCCCAGCCAGGTGATGGCATCAAAGAGTGCCGGGGAAACGCACTCGCATATTGCCTGAGGGGAGAGAGCAGGCGTTGTGTTTAGTACACACACACACACACAACAATGAGGATTTGGAGGAATATCGGTTGGAAATATGTAGCCAACACAAATATGTTGCCAAAATACAAAGGTAAAACGGAGAAGGATTTTAGCAATTCCCTTTCTGTCCACGTACATAGCACTTACATTGTGGACAGATATACATGTAAGCTAGGGACAGGCCCCTTATAAGTCAGTGGCATCAGACTTGCTAAGGCACATCGGCGAGAGAGAGTGGGGAGACTGAGGGTTTCCTGTTCGGAGTGAGGCAGTATGTGAGAAATGGACGGGGGGGTGTCCACATACCACACTGAATGTGAAGGAGAGGCAGACACTTGAGCCCTCAATCTGACACACTCTGGAGGAGTGAAGTGAGGGACACAGATGGGAAATGAAATGACTCGATCATGGAAAGCCTGCAAGCAGGACAAAACCACAATTACAAATGTTTATTAAAGCTTTTATGTTCTATACTTAATCCTGAGGATCGGTACGTTTCCTTGATTTTAGTTAATGAACATGGCTCGTTATATACTTCTGCCTAATCAAGTATCTGATAGCTTTTAACTCAGTAGCTACAGCTCAGTCATAATGTCATCAGACCAGGGCAAGGAGAATCAATCTAATCCTCAACCTGTGCACTTTCACCCACCTGTGAAGTTAATTTAATCTATAGCTTGAAACTGCATGGTTTCCAAGTCTCTGTGAGTGGACCATAGGACAAAACCCTTGTGGAACTCTATTTGTACATTCTGGCAAACAATTTATTGTGAAGAATTGATTCAATGGGGTTTTCTGTACATTTCTCTGAAGAAGTCTTTAAATAAGGCATACTTTTAATTAGAATTGTGCGTACAGACTCAGTGGGGATTCTGATCGATCAAATCAATGGGTTGTTATCAGCATTCTGCTGAGCTTAATACAAACCCACTCATTTGAATCAGGTTTTTGCTACATTTCTAGTAGATAAAACAATACTGAATTAGAACATTTAGGTGAGGAAAGTATTTGGTTAATTACAAATTGTAGAGAATTTACATAATGGAAGTGAAAGAAATGAATGGCATAATTATGGTCAAGTATAATATGGTCAAATGTGTCAGGCAAGGTCTAAAGTCTTGGTCTGAAACTCCACATTTTCATTAGCCTTCATGCCAATGACATCCAAACAAACGCAATGGAATCAACGTGTAAATGACAGTACATAACTGACATTCGATCAGACACAAAATGAACTCTACCTTTTAATTTCTAATTAAAATAAATGGGTGTAAAGGTGATGGAATTATATCAAGGTCAGATTAAAGCCTATTGACACAGGTGGCGATTCTAGAATTTCCTAACTGGTGGGTCCATGTGGGGGGCAGTATTTATAACAGGGGCCAACATCTGTTGGAGGGGTGCAGTGGTAGATGTTTTGAGAGGGATGTGGTTGCTGCCATTTGTTTATGATTCTTTTAATCCTCTGCAGTCTTTCGGTCATTTGGGAACCCAAAATCTGCCTGGCAGAACCTTGACCTTTTGACCTCTCAGGAGGTCATCCTTTGATTTAGAATGATGTCCTTTACATTTTGGACTCTGAAAACCCATAACTTGAAGAAGGATGAATAGTTAACATTGTTTGAGAAGACTTAAATGAGTTTATTAGTAACAATGTGTGAAGAGAATACAAAAAACGTATGTTGACATGTAGTTGCTGTTATTGAGGAGCTCAAAGTATTCTCCAATAGGTAAGGCTGATTATGTCACATATGGACATCACCAGGGGTTCAGAACCACAAAAAAGTAATCTGCATTATTGCTTCCGAAAATTGTACAATATCAACCAAAATTGACAATTTTAGATCCCTATATCAGTGTGATGGATCATTTAATCCAAAAATCAAATCTAAAATCTGATCATATCAGATTAACCCCTGAATTTGTTTTTTGTTTTTTCTATGCAATCATGAAAAACAATGTGTGTGTGGTCGAGATTTGGAAGGTTTATGCTTTACAGAAATACACAAACGACATGTCGTTCGTTGCAACTGACTGTCCCCTACATCGTGAAAGAGGTTTCTATATTTTATAATTCCGAAGATATAAATAGAAATGTAACAGGTGCGCTTTTCGACGCAGAATTGCCTCTAAGAGATTTCAGTCAAGATATGGAAGGCTTCTACTTTGCAAAAATACACAAACGACATGTCATTCCTTGCAGCTGACTGTCCCCTACAACATGTCAAGAACCGTAGGCTTCTATATTTTATAATTCCGGAGATATAAATAGAAATGTAACAGGTGCGATTCTTTTTTTTGTTTTTGTGGTCGAGATTTGGAAGGCTTCTTTACGAAAATACACATACAACACCTCATTATTTTCGGACGATTGTCCTCTACAACGAGAAAAAAACGTAGGCTTATATCTTTAAGCAATCTGGAGATGAATAGAATTGTAGTCGCAATTATTTTGACGCTAATTTGCGTCAACCGACGCTTAATGACACCCAACTAAAAATAACATTCTACTTTCTACTGAAAATTCTAAATGTCAACTACAAGTAGAAAAACAAATGTACTCTAAGCAAGACCATCCACTTCTGATTCTGACCAGTCGCTTTTGAGTTGGCCAGAAAATAAGTCGGACTAAATGGAGCATCTCAAATCTGTCCTAGTTGACTCACACCATGTGGGTTTACTTACACATTAAATCACACAAACACACCAAGTGATGTCCTGACCCTGACTTTCACTGGTCTTTTCTCTCGCTGAGAGATAATCCGAGCTCCTCAGGGCCTGACTCTGAACGTTGAATTAACATTACATCAGATCATTATTTTATAAACTAGTGCAAAAACATTCAAATATCCAAGGGCCGGGGGAAATTAACATGACCCTAAATGTCACTGCTATCAAATATTTATTGCAATTAATTAAGTAATTTATTAAATATTTAGCGAACTAACCGGAGTGGCTGATTATTAAGGTGGAGAACACGTTTGGGCGCATCGAAGAAAAATACCGCATTCTCGACAAATGTTCGGAAACTTCTTTCATGGCGACAGTTCTGACGGTTTCTGGTACCTATGTTAAACAACTTGAGCAAAAATCAGAAGCAGAGCTACACCCAGGACATATTGTGCTAAGCTATAGTCATCGGTGATCTGGAAGTCCACAAAACGGTAAGGCTGTGGCACCACCAGACGCGCATGTAAGACCGTAGCCCCAACAACTGTGGCTGGTACTTAGCGAGTGATAACAATAATACAACACCGTTTCCAAAAACGTTGAGACGCGGCGTCAATGTAAAAAAAAAAAGAATGGGCAAATCATGTATTCCTATATTTAATTGAACATATTACAAAGACAACCTCAAATGTTAAAACCTAGAAATGTTACTGTTTTTGGAAAAATACATTTAGAATCTGATGCCAGCAACACGTTTAAAAAGAAAAAAAGTTGTGTTTAAATGATTTACACATTTTATTTGCTGGTTTCATTTACATTTTAATTTACATGTTTTTAGGAAACAGGGTGGTCGATAATCACATAAAAAAGCCTACACAGTCAGATCCACTGACCTGGGCCATGTTGGTGATGAAGAATGGTAGCCAAGCACTGAAGAAGAGGCCCAGCAGGACTCCCAAGGTCAGACTCGCCTTCGCTGCACTCCGGCCCTGCCTGTGGGCCAGTCGCCGCTCACTGTTCATTGACAACTAAAGACAGAGGAACATACAGGGCAGTCAGATACAAAGACGGCATCTGCATGTTCCTAAACCCCCCAAATAATTGACATGGCCTCCGGATCACTACGCTTTTCTCTGAATAATTGCAATATGAAAAAACGTTTTAGTTTAAGTAATTCATAAAGAAGTTAGAAACCTCTGACTAAAAACATTTGCAAATCAAGGCAATAGGATTGAAATCACAAAACAAATGCTAGTTGTGAACAAACGGTTTATATGTGTAAATAGTTGCAAGTACAACGAAACAATGTGCCCTTACCACCCTCTGCACCTACCACAGTGCAACTATGTATTCTCTCCAACCCTAATTCTGCACCACTGATTTTAATGAGCTGGATGAAAAGATAAGTCTGGTTAGTCACAACTGGGTTTAGAGAGAAAACCTGATTGTAGATCTCCAGGACCACGTTTCATAACTGGAGTGGCCAAATAAAATAATCTATATCTTACATTACTTTGCTTTCTGGAAAAATACTAGATGTCACTTTACATGTCTCTTTTGCTTGTTATTGCCAATCAGTCTCTGAAAATGGGAAGGTATGTAGGCTTTATGTGCATTTCAATGCTCACATTTAAATACATGTGATGTTTTGATAAATACATTCCCTGAATCTCCAAAGTCTATTGGTGCAGGCCTTTGAATACATGAATACAATACATGGTACATTTTTACTTGCCACTTCTTAAACTGACGGCCTTTAGCGTCCGAGTATCTCCCATCATACCTACATCACCCCCCATTCTCACCGGTACGGGACCTGACACAGGGCGCTCCTGATGACTGTAATCTCTGTCATGGTGAACTTGTCCTGTGGCGCCCCCACCTGGCGAGGGAGCGTGAGACGGTTGCTCGGGTGAATGGTGTGGGAATGGGGGGTGACTTAGTGCTGCCACACGCACTGCTTGTCTCCGCGCCACTAGAAGAATTCGACAGTAAGTGAAGCAAATGGCGCTGGATGGCAGGAAAAATGTGAGCACAGACGCCACCAGGGCAAAGGGCAAGGTAACCCGCAGACGACACTGGAAGGAGCGTCCACCGGAGGGCGCCGGCTGGAAGTCTGAGACCGGGTACGGCAAGGTCAGCTCTTGGTGTGTGCTCATATTGGTAGTGCCCGCCCTGGGCATTAGGGAAGGGTCCCTCCCGTGACCCAGGCTGTGCCAGTTCATCTTAATGGGCAAAAAGGAGGTGAGGGCGGCCAGACCCCAGGCGCCTCCCACCAGAAGTAGGGCCCGGGGGTGGGTCATCCTCTGCTTGTAGAGGAGCGGCGAGATTATAAAGAGATAGCGGTCCAGGCTGATCACGCACAGGTTGAGAATGGAGGCACTGCAGCACATGACGTCGAAGCACAGCCAGACGGGGCAAAAGCCCGGCCAGAGCACCCAGGCCCCGCATAGCAAATTCAGCATCGCCGGCGGCATCACCACCAGCGCCACCATCAGGTCCGACAGAAAGAGAGACACCAGGAAACAGTTTGAGGTGTTGCGTAAGGATCGCCGTGCAAACACCAGAGCGATCAGCAGCGTGTTGCCACAAGCCGTCATCAGGATGATGAGGGTCAGGATGCTGGCCAAAAGCCACGGGCCGCCGCCACTGATTACCCAGCCGCTGCTCTCGGACCGGCTGCCGTTGGAGCTTTCTAAATGGTTAACAGTGTCCACACCTGCTGCCCCTAAGCCAGGTAAGGTGGAGTCACCCATAGCCGTGGTTGGTGTTGTTTAATATGAGCACCTCCCTGTTCCTCTCCCGGTCTGTGAACGCCAACGGCTGCTGTGAAACACACACGATTAGTGACTTCGGCTGCTTGTCTGTGCCGTCAAAGCCTTGCCTCCACTTGCGAAGAAAAAAGGAAAGCCTTCCTGTTCTGATAATCCGTTCCCAGCGTACTTCAAGGTTAACATTTCTCATTCCCAAGCGTGAAAATGTCCTCGCGCCGCCGCGTTCAGAAGTGCCAGCACCGTTTCCATCTCTCCATGGTGTCCCATAGTCCTGCTTCTCGTCTGCGTCGGAGCCAGAGTGAGCGATTATGTGGCTGCCGGTGTGTTTCCAAGCTGCGTTTCATGATGACACTCGCTGGGGGAGGGCAAATTGAGAGGTGGGCTACAACGTGTGAGAGCAAAGGCGGTTTGACTAGAACGGCAAGAAGATAAGGGGGAAAAAAAACGAATTCATGCACAGGTCTAAGTGTGTTGTTCCTGTTGGAGTGGGGTTGTATATGAAAGAACTATGAGGTATTTTGCTGCTCTGCGTTATGCGCGGGTCAGAGCAAACCCTCCTGTGAAGCTATAATATGTAAGCGGTGCTCTGGCCACAAGTACCCTACAGGTATTGTGGATGGGGTGGGGTGGCGTGGCCACTGGCTCCTCGCTCCTGCTAATCCCCATGCAGGCCACTCCAGTGCTCCCAGCCAGAGCACTCTATCATTCCTGGGTAAGGAGCGTGTCTGAGCATTGAACTACTAATACATGCATACGCACATTCACAGCTACGAGATGCAAATTCAGTGTGAAGCAGTGTGGGCTTTGTTCATCTGTTGACCAGTTTCATTAAATAGCATGTGATTGTTGTGACACTAATGTGTTTCCCTGACAAAGTTGGAAATGTATGGAGTTTTTAGTCTCATCATAGACCACAATCACAGTTTCTGGTCTATATTTAAGAATTGCTATAGTTACTGCTTTTTTCTATGGGTTTTGGCTTACATTGACCTCTTAGTTTAATAATGGCCTACGTCAACATTTCTCACAGAAATACAACTGGCTTTTCCCCAATGCTAGTGTATTCTAAACAGACTGAGTCAAGGATGTCAAGAACACTTTCAGACAATTATGATTCTCTGTCAGTTTTCAATGGATTTGATGGTAAATTAGTCAGTTTAGTGTCAGGGACTTGAACAAGTACTTGTCAATTGTGACTCAAATCCAATTTTTACACAATATATAATTCCAATCAGATTTGTTTCCTGCTGTCTGAAAATGTAAAAACCTAATATATGGTATATGTGACTTGTATCTGAACGTAATTTCTGATTTATTTAGCCGGAAGTGCTTTTTACTGTCACTCCTGCACATCCTACGTCATCACTTGTCATTTGTGGCATAGAAACACTAAATCAGCTGATGTCTTAGAACCCCTATAATGGAGCAAAGCAGAAACGTTAACATTTATATAACGATTATATTTCCTTGATATTATACACGTTTCAAATGTTTTTTTATTAAAAATGATTTTGCAGGTGGTGGTCACAGACAATTGCTCTGTCCTTCCTGACTGATGCTGCTCTAGTTTTGCGTGTTTCTAGTGTCCTTGTCACTACCGGTAGGATGAAGTGGTACCTGCAGCACATTCAGCTCCTCCAGGTGGCACACAATACATGCCAAGGTTTGCCATGTCTCCCAGTACAGTCTCAAGAGCATGTAAAATGGGACGCAGAAGGGCATTAACCCAGCAGCAGGATCAGTATCTGCTCCTTTGTGCAAGGAGAAACAAGAGGAGCACTGCACATGATTGCCATTCGCCAGAGAACACCAGAATTGGCAGGTCCCATACTCTTCACAGATGAGAGCAGGTTCACACCGAGCACATTTGATAGACATAAAAGTCTGGAGATGTCATGGTGAACATTACGCTGCCTGCAACATCATCCAGTCTGACAGGTTTGGAGATGGGTCAGTGATGGAGTGGGATGGCAAATATGTGGAGGGTCACACAGCTCTCCACTTGCTAGCCACATGTACCCTGACTGCTGTACCGGGATGAAATAGTCAGACCTTATGCTGATGCAATGGGCCCTGGTTCCTTCCTCATGTGGCCAAGGTGTGTAGACCGTTTCTGGACGACAAAGGTATCGATGCCAATTGATTGGCCCTCACGTTCCCCAGACAGAAATCCAATTGAGAACCTCTGGGACATTATGACTGTCCAAGAGCTCACTGATGCACTGATCCAGGTCTGGGAGATCTCATCCACCCTCTCATCAGGAGCACGCCCAGACGATGTTGGGAGTGCATACAGGCACGTGGGGGCCATTAACACTACTGAGTCACATTATGATTAGCCAAAAATAGATTAAAAAAATGTTTTATTGGTTTTCACTTGCAATGCAGCTTATGTGGCTCAGGCTTCACAGCTTATATTCATGAATATGGAGGATGCTAATAATACTTACTCCAGACTGAGACACAGTGAATAATGGCTTGTCGTGAGAAATCACTCACTGGGCCTTCAAAAACCACTCAGGGTAAGCAGAATTGTGTGTCACTTGGTGACAGCAAAGCCTCCTGTCTCACTCACAACACCAGCAATGCTGCACATTGCAACATACTTTGCTTCTTCTACAGAAAAGAAAATACATAGAAAGTAATTTGTCCTTCTTTTATTTGATAAACACAGACTGTTCAGTTCAGGCACATATAAGTTAAATAAAAACATAAGAGTTGACCCACAGAAATGAATTTGTCTGTCTAGATGTCAGTGCAAATGATGAGCATCCTATAAAAAAAGAAATAAGACATCGCTGGAATGTGGCTACGGCTCCTATGAGGAAGAGTAGAGATAAATGGAATTAACATTTCCGTACATTACGCAAAAACATTCATGTTTTTATTGACACTATAAAATAGCACCACACAGGGATCAACTGATCCATTGACGACAAATAGAGATGGCTGATAACTGTTCTGCTGTTAGGCCAATTACAGGCTGATAAAGATATATGTATTAATCTGCTATGTTTTGAGGAGGGTGGAGATTCAATGTTTTCTCACTAAATAGGCCTGTTCCTTTGACACAGTAAGCATATTACTGCTGTTGAATCATTAACAAAAAATGTGATAGAGGTAATGCATCCGAAATAAACAATGTACGTTGGTCCCGACCTGCCACAAACTAATAGCTGGAGACAAACATAGCAAAGTCACATCTTTTACCCAGCCAGATTGCTGTGGAAAAACATTAATAGCCTACACTGTTTTAGCACCTAGTAAGATCTGTGACATATGAGGTAATTGATTAATTATTACACATTATTAAACTTAAATAAGAAATAATAAGGAAACAAAAGTTGATCAACAAGCACAACAGGATTGCTCGATGACATGGGCATAAAACAAACATGCAGCCTTGTTTGATTAATAATAATTTATAGAAAAACAGTTAACAATTTGGACTAAATTGCAATTTTAAGCCAAATGAACAGCCATTTTAATATAACATTTGCATGGATTTAAATTTGTTTTAGAACACCACCATTTTTTTGGTTTTTTTGTTTTGCTGGATCCAGAGTTGGCAACTTGCATAGAATGAGTGGCAACCAAAAGAGCAACCAAAGAATTTTGCAGTGCCCTGTGACATACATTTAGTTGGTCAGAGGTTGATTTCCATTTTAGAACGAATGCCACAAGTGTGTTCGGATGTAAAGACTGCAAATGGTGGCTACTTTGATGAGTAAAAAATGTATAATACATTTTGTTAAACAAAATTATTCCATTATTTATTTTTTGTCTCTAAATGTTTAATTGCTCTGAGCTCTAATTTCATATTATTATATTGTAAGGATTGTTCGTGAACAGGCGATGGTGTGGATCCAATTGCACGACTGAGGAAAACAACTCCTGAGGGGGATAGACGTAAGGATCCGTAGTGGTAACAGTAGTAGTGGTATGTTGCACTCGGATTATCGATGAAGGCACACGTCCAGGAGTGTAGGAGTAGGTCTGTATATATTTATATATATATATGTGTATATATATATAGTGAGAGCAAAGGCTGTTAAGCCAAAAGTTGCGGTGAGACGCAGGAGTCAAATAACAAATACTGGCTGTGACAAACTAGCGTAGCATTTTGTTTGAACTGACACTGAGCCAAGGGAAACGGGGAACTAAGTAAGGCCAGTGATCAGTGCGATGAGGGACAGGTGTGCGCAGGTGGCCAGGTGCTTGGTGACGGTGTGATTTGTGACAGGGAGGAGCACATCGCTCACAGGCCACCAGAGGTAGCCAACGGGCCAGCAACAGTCAGGTAGGGTGGAACCCTGACATATATTATATTAAGGCATTCATCGGTGTGAATTTCAATAAAAACTGAAAAAATTGAGATGTTCTATAACTGTTGACCGGTTGTGTGTATACTGACCTTAATGTTTCTCTTAAGTAGATATGGTGCTCTCAAATCATTCTGGCAGTTTGTGTACGCCATACCAAGCCCTGTTCCTACACTAAATGTGATTGGCCAGGTGCGTCCTGTGAACAGAAACATATCTCCAAACTATTTTCTCTTGTATAAACATGTACTCACAAGCCGTAAATGTCCCATTCACACTACTGTGCTGACCCAAATCATATTGTGTATATTATATTTTATATATTTTTTTAAGGTTATTTTCTAGGACGGGAATTAGACCATATAAGCCAGCAAGTTCTCTCAGATTTTGCCATTTTCCCATATCAGTCTACATAGATAATGTTCATCTCTAACTATTGTTTTTGGACCAGATATTTATAAATGTATAATATGCTTGAATAACAGCCAGTGTTAATTAGTCAGGATTTTGATGAGCCAGGTGTCTATTTCCTTAAAGCTTCTGTTCAATTAAATGTTGCAAGACAACCACACAGTTTTGACCATTATGTCCAAAACTACAGATGTTATGAAACAACAAATGCCATTGCTGATCAGACCTCATTTCATGTAATGCTTAAGCACCATAATATTGGCAAAAAGAACTCATTTCAAATGTACTTTTAAACATTAGCTTTAGGTCATTTCAGACACAGCTAACAAAAAAAGGTATTATAATCACATTTATTTGATCAACTTTAAGTATCATCAAATATTGAGTTTATTTCAGGTTTTCTTAAAATCATGTCTTTGCAGTGACTATAATATGTAAAGGCTTCCTAAAATAACTGAATAGTGGTTTACTTTGACTTCTTTCAAATGAGGAACAATCGAACATCAAATAAACAATGTGGAAAGTGAAAGGCAGACATTTTCCACTTGGTACTCACGTTTGAAGAATACCACAGAGAACACAATTCCCAAGCCCAGACCTGCACCTATAAATGACATGAGGAGAATGTTTAATTAAAATAATGAAGACAGGTAGCGTACTCTACCAGAGCTCTTCATTCTGCTAACTTGGGTTTCTTGGCCATTCTTCTCCTATGGGAGAGCAACTCCCTACTGAACCCAGTCAAAATGCTTCCACATCAAGCATCCCGGTGACAGAGCAAAACATCAGAGTTCACGCCCATTTTCCGAAAAGTGCTGAACTGTATCTAAAATAAAATTGCCTTCTGAATGCCTATTATCTGGGGTTCAGCAGTAAAACTGTTTAAAATCCATTGTGTTTGTTCTCATTACATTTTAGTCATTTAGCAAAGACATTTATCCAGAGCATTCCACTTGTCTTGGGAAAAACTACATCCGACAATCATAGCAAGTACAATTTCCTTTATCAAAGCTATTAGCTGGCAAAGTCAGTGCCAGAGAAATGAAAGTGGTTTTTTTTCGGGTGGGATGCACAAGTTCATTAAGATACTCATGAAAGAGGTTGGTTTTCAGCAGCTTTCGGAAGATTGGCAGGGACTCTGCTGTCCTGACTTCAAGGGGACGTTTGATCCACCATTGAGGTGCCAAAACAGAAGGGTTTTGCCTTGGCTGAGCGGAAGCTGCCCATCCATGAGGGTAGGGTGGCCAGAAGACATGAAGTGTCAGATCGGAGTGCAAGAGTAGGGTTTAAGCATAGCCTTCAGGTAGGGAGGTGCAGAACCCTTTGCTGCTCTATAAGGAAGCATTATGATCTTGTAGGTCCTACTGAGAAATTGCAAAGGAAGGGTGAATTTGGAAAAGTTGAACACAAGACAGGCTGCCATGTTCTGGATAAGTTGTAGGGGCCAAGCCAACAGTGCATTGCAATAGTCCTAACGGGAGAGGGCAAGAGACAGGATTCGAACCTGAGACGCTTTCTGTGTAAAGTAGTGACATCAGTGAGCTCCTGGACAGTCTGTGGCGCTACTTGGCGTTCCAGAAATTCTCAACTGAATTCAGGTCTGGGAAACGTGAGCACCAGTCAATGACATCAATGCCTTCGTCATTCAGGAACTGCCTACACACTCTGATCACATGAGGCTAGGCATTGTCCTGCACCAGGAGGAACCCAGGACAATATGAGAACGGGTATGAGGATTTGATCCCGGTACCTAACAACAGTCAGGGTACATTGACCAGCACGTGGAGGTCTGTGCGACCCTCCAAGGATATGCCTCTCCAGACCATCACTGATCCAACACCAAACCGGGAATTCTGGATGAGGTTGTATGTTCACCACTGCAACTCTTACATGTCTGTCACAAGTGCTTGAGCAGTGTACATATCCATCCATCTCCTTACAGTGAGCATATTTGCCAATAAGACCAATTAGCTCCACCTTGACGGTTTTCAGGCATTTTGAAAGCGAAAGTCGTTTTTACTCTTGGCCAGTGCAAGTATGAATCCATTGAATTTAGCTTTGAATAAGAGCATCTGCTAAATTAGTAAAACGTATACACCAGCGCATCGGACCATAACCTGTATTGGCAGGTGCCTCAATGTTTCAGCTTATATACACCAAAATAAAAGTTGGCTACATTTATACATTTCTTTCAGCCAGAGTAATCTACATTTTTTATATTTTACTAAAATGTTTAATTAACATCCAATTGTTTGAGAAACGCTAGGCAACTTACATATCTCTCCAGAATAACAAACAAATCGACAGAGACATTACCAAATAATGTGGCTAAATACATCCAGCATGCGAACTATATATGAAGAGCATGGACTGACAAGAGTTTAAATAGCTATTTATTACTATAAAACTGTTACCCCGTCATTAATCAACCTACAACCGTAAGATAGCTATAACCAACTTTAATTGCTTAGTTATTTGAAAACAATTTCGGGTTTTTATTGTCAGGCAAAGCACGTCCAATTTATTACCAAGTTTGACAGCGCTATCTGCAAGGCATCGTTCCAGCTTCTTTTCCAGATCTTTTTCAGACATGTTTAGCTTTTTGCTTGCTAAAAACATCAAACGCAGTCGCTGGAGTTCGAATCGCAGCCGTAACCTGAATCAACTTCTTCAGTATAACGTCATTTAAAGGTGCTTAGCGCCCCCTACAGTATGGGTGTCAAAACTCATAAACGTTTTGATAGATAGAACAAAATCCACAATTTTAACAACTACAGATTACCGTAATTTGACTTACCTTTACCAACCTTTCCAAATGCTGGCCTCCGCAAAAGACACCTTTTTGACACCCTCTATACAGACCTCTTTCATCCGGACTGTTTTCAAAGTATTTCTAACGTTTAGTTCATAGCTGTAAGCACTTGAGTAGAGCCCTCAAAGATTCATTCCGAGCGCCAGGGACTTTTCATCCAAAAATCTAAAAGCGAGTTTGGCTGGGTTATTTATATAATTTCGTGTTCGGCCTTAATGTGTACGATATAACGGTAACTGCTACCGAAGACGTCCAGTTACTAACAATTACTCTTCAAGATACCAAGTTGCAAACGTGGAAACAAATCTGTGCAATGTCTCAATATCCTGGTTAACGTCCTTTTCAGGAAAGCTGAACAATAGGTTTTTTTTGTTTTAAAACTGAGCACCAATATCACACGATACTTGTAACTAGACATATTTGTATTCCGTAAGCCAACATAACACGATATAGGTATTCGTTTAGATGTTCATAGTGTCCTGTCTTTTTAAAGTAAAGATCTAAAATTACTTTTCTTTTTTTTCTTATTGTATGCTATTTATTCAATAGATTTCAGGTTTCTAGACAATTACTTTTTCTTAATATTTACATGATGTTATGAGGAATCAACAGCCTTCTTTTGAAAATGTTATCTCCAATGATTTGATTAACATCTTTAAACAAAAAAAAAATGATATGCTGGTCTACCAGCTTCATCAAATGATGTCTTTCCACATCAAAAGATATTAGCAACAAGCTAATAAAAAAAAAACTGAATAAAATGTACAGTTCAGTATAATGCTAGTTAAATCCTAGTGGATTAGTTTGTCCACCTAAATACTAAGCATATTGGCCAGAGTCTCAGCCAACAGCCTTTGGTCTGTGTTTTGGAGAGGAATCTGACTGTATGAATCTTCCTCCAGATTTCTCCTTGGGGTCTGTAGTTCTACACTGAAGGATGTGGCTTGATACCTTGGCATTGCCACATCAAATGTACAGTAATGTGTGCTCCCACTTTACTACACAAGCTTTAAAAATAAAGTGTACCAGCGTAAATGTAATTCACAAGTTTGAGATTATTGATTTGAAAGTCCCCCACCCTCCGCCATAGAATTCCATTTCATATTTGGCTCCCAGTGGCTACAAATGCAGCTTTGTTTTCAGGGCATGATATGTTAGAGTTCCTGTACTGTTCTCTGTGCCCATAAAAATATTTTAAACAGAAGAACAGGAATATGAAACCCCTAATGTTACCAGATGACCAATATAATCTTTAAGGCTCATATCCTGTTTACCTTTATGTATATTTGTATTTCTACATTTGTAAACGTACATATGTGGAATATTTGTCTTCATTTTATTTAAGTGACTGCATGAAAGAGGCGAAGAACAAGCATTTTGCTACATGTGAGAACATCTGTTTTAATGTCTGTGTGACCAATAGAAATGTATCAAAAATTCCTTAAGTGGCACATAAAAACATACAAATACACATCAATGATCTGATAGAAGCAAGTAAGACTAAACAGTTGTGAAAACAATCAGGGCCAGGGCAAAACAGACTTAATATGAAAATGTAAAGATCATGGCATAAAAAGCAAATGGGATTGTCTTTGGCCCATAAAAAAGTTTACCTTCTATTCTAAAAACGGTTGCTGATATCCTTTACAGTGCTTCATTGGGCAGCAGGAAGCACCTACTGTGATCTTTTTTCAGTGGTTACATCAATCACATCAGCTCTGAACAAGATTTTATGTAAAAAGATCTCAAAGCAATGTACCAGTCAGTGAGAAGAGATGTGCTTTTTAGGCGTAGCCTTAGAGATACTGTATTTATTAAATGGTAAAGAACACCACAAATAATGGACTTTGTCATAAAAGAAAGGGTTGACCTGAAGTGTAGTAAACCCTTTCTTTTGGTCCGGGGAGGGGGGGGGGGGGTCCATCACTGATTGGTTCCCGGTTGGGCTGTTTCCTCTGTTGCTGGTTGGCTGGAATCTTGCTTTTGTGGCCTCACAGTACTCTTACTAATCGTCAGTAAATCTCGCAGCTCCTTGTTTTCAATCTAAATGGATAAGAACATAGTTAAAGGTTGATAAATAGTATTTTTCCTTTCCTTCCATTTGACCTTGATTAAAGTCGGAACATACTGCACGTAACACATATCTCACAGAACATAAAGACAAGGCTAGAGGGGTAGTTTACCTCTAATAACATGAAGACAAGGCTGTATGGGTAGTTTACCTCTAATAACATGAAGACAAGGCTGTAGGGGTAGTTTACCTCTAATAACATGAAGACAAGGCTGTAGGGGTAGTTTACCTCTAATAACATGAAGACAAGGCTGTAGGGGTTGTTTACCTCTTATTACAAGAAGACAAGGCTGTAGGGGTTGTTTACCTCTTATTACATGAAGACAAGGCTGTAGGGGTAGTTTACCACTAATAACATGAAGACAAGGCTGTAGGGGTAGTTTACCTCTAATAACATGAAGACAAGGCTGTAGGGGTAGTTTACCTCTTATAACATGAAGACAAGGCTGTAGGGGTAGTTTACCACTAATAACATGAAGACAAAGCTGTAGGGGTAGTTTACCACTACTAACATGAAGACAAGGCTGTAGGGGTAGTTTACCACTAATAACAAGAAGACAAGGCTGT